>JAWRVZ010001355.1:0-29191 GCA_037043235.1 Rhodeus uyekii
TATGGTGCCCTGGTGGCCTGTATAGAATAGCCAACACAAAAGTTAAACAGGAATTATTACTTGCACTAGATAATTTTACATTAAGGATCATCACTTCAAAAGAATTATATTTAAAATTAGATCTTTGAGCAGTACTGATCGTGTTACTATAAATTACAGCAACACCTCCTCCTTTACCTTTCAGACGAGGCTCATGTTTATAACAGTAATCTTGAGGGGTGGACTCATTTAAAGTAATGTAATCGTCTGGTTTTAGCCAGGTTTCTGTCAAACACAGCACATCTAGTTTATGATCTGTAATTATATAATTTACAATAAGTGCTTTTGAGGAAAGAGATCGTATATTCAGTAACCCAAGCTTTATCATTTGTTCATTTGTGTTATATCCGTTCTTAGTTGTTTGTAAATCAATTAAATTTTTACTCTTAAACGGTTTTGAGAGATTTTTGTATTTGCTAATTCGGGGAACAGACACAGTCTCTATAGGATGATATCTAGGAGAAAGAGTCTCCATCTGTTGTAATTTATCTGACCTCTGTGATGTGAGACAGCTAGCAGACGGTCGGTTTAGCCAGTTTGTCTGCTTCCTGACCTGGACCCCAGTTAGTCAAGGTTTAGCTCTAAGACTATGTGCCAAATTACTAGAGAGAAGAGCGGCATCATCCCATGTGGGATGAATACCATCTCTTTTCAACAGATCAGGTCTGCCCCAAAAACTTTTCCAATTGTCTATGAACCCTATGTTATTCTGCGGGCACCACTTAGACATCCAGCCATTGAGTGAGGATAATCTGCTAAGCATCTCATCACTCCTGCGCATAGGAAGAGGGCCAGAGCAAATTACAGTGCCTGACATCGTACTTGCGAGTTCACACACCTCTTTAATATTAGTTTTAGTGATCTCCGACTGGCGAAGTCGGACATCATTAGCACCGACGTGAATAACAATCTTAGAATATTTACGATTAGCCTTAGCCAGCACTTTTAAATTTGCTTTGACGTCAGGCGCTCTGGCTCCCGGCAAACATGTGACTATGGTGGCTGGAGGTTCTATGTTCACATTCCGAGTAATAGAATCGCCAATCACTAGGGCACTTTCAACAGGTTTCTCAGTGGGTGCGTCACTGAGTGGGGAGAACCTGTTTGATGTTCTGATCGGAATGGAACAGTGTTCTTTTGACCCGCAATTATGCCGTCTCACAGTCACCCAGTTGCCCTGCTGCACGGGCTCTACAGCCGGAACCGAACAATGTACAGGGTTTGCTAAGCTAGTCGCATCCAAAGCATTATCTAAAGCCCTTGCATTCTTACTATCCTCGATTAAAGTTTGGATGCGTGTCTCTAATTCTGAAATCTTCTCTGTCAGCCTAAATATGTCCCTACATTTATGACATGTGAACCCTTCACAGCTGACAGAGACAGAAATAGTATGCATGAAGCAGGAAGTGCATGTAAGGATTATAGGAGATGACATGACTCCAATACACTCCACGTGTGTTGATCCAATTCACCAGTTGTTTGATGTTTGATGAACTCGGGTAAAAAGGCGCGAGCGAGAAAACGCTGTATGCACAATGCTAACGCGTTAGCACGATAACACAATGCTAACGTGTTTAGCGACTTAGATTAAAGATAACGATTAATATATATTATAATATATAATAATATTATAATATATAATAATATAAGATAACGATTTTATTTTTCTCAATCTTAGTCATTAATTATAGGCATTCAGCATTACAGTATGTTTGAAACTTTGCATTACAAAATGTTTGAAACTTTGTATTGTAAGCACTCTTATGTGTTTTTGTATCCTTTGGACAAATGGCTTCTATACTCTATGCTAAATGAGTAAATGTAAATAATTGAAAGACATATTTTTGCATATATACATTAACTAGATAAATTATACATGTAATATAAATTAATTCTACTCAAAGCTACGAAAGGTATTGTGCAGTGAGTGATTTTCTCTGTCCTTTGATGAAGATTATTGGCAGGTGTCACAACATCAGGTTTATAAACCTGATGTTGTGGTTTATAAACCTTCCTGCTTCTCTAGAGTGCAGACGTGTCTTCGCTCTGCTCTGCTCTGCTCTTGCTCTTGCGCTTAGTATTCTGTCTTTTTTGTCTCTTTTTTCTGACCCACCGCTTGCTGGACTCCTGAAAATACTGAAAGGGATTTATATATGATTGGATTACTGATAGCGGGGTTCCTATTCTTTGGCTTTGGGATTACCCTGACCTATCGAAAGATTGGTAAATCAGCTGCAAGCAAATTCACCATACCACTGTCTGAAATGAAGAAATGCCTCGAGGCCGTGTCTGACCGTTTGAAGGGATTAGATCAGAGAGTGATACAGATTGAGTAACTGAATCGTAATCTATGCGAACTGAACCGTAACAACGCAGTCTGGACAGCGAGTCAGATCGGTGGACTTACGGACTGTAACTGGTCTGGCCATGAGGCTGGACACGGTGCTGAGGGCCAGAACTGATTAACTGATTGAACTGACTGGTTGACTGACTGATTATGATCCGGACAAATTACCGAAGATCATCAAATGGATTATTTAAAAAAGGGATTTGTATTTGCATCTCTCGGCTGGGAAGTCAGCATGCAGCCTGGTCTCTCTTATCTCCCTTCAGGGACAAAGCCACAGAACTGAACTCAAAAAATCATCATGTTTTGGCAATATTCTCTCTCAACATCCGTCTGCCTGTCCTGTCCTTATTTGTCCTTATCTATCTCCCCCCCAACTCCACTGAAAAAATCCCAACACGTGACCTTGTGTGCTGTGTATGTTAAACAGCAATGTGTGATGTACAATGTGACGTTTTGTTTTTGTTGCGTCTGCTATGTATGCTTGCTAAACTGCACTCATTTATGGAGATAAGTTGGCGCCGCAAATGGCTGTCTCGGTGTTGAGTTTTTCAGTGATTGTTTTTGTTTTTGTTTGTTTGTTCATGTTGTGTTGTAAATGTGCACTGGAAGCCTGAGCACTAAGACGAATTCCTTGTGTGTGCAAGCACACTTGGCAATAAAGCTCTTTCTGATTCTGATTCTGATTCTGATAAAGCAGCTGTGACTTTAAGAGCTGATGCACATCCTATTTTCTCACAACTCTTATGTATATTTAAGACCTCATTTACTTCAATTACCTAATTTACTTCATTTTCCAAGTGAAAAACAGACACTGTCTGAAGAGCTAAATCATTTATTGTAACGTCAGCCAAAGGATGATTTAGAAAATAGAAAATAGTGAAAATATTTCACTATTTTGAAAATAGTGGCAAAGCAACCATTTTTGTATGTTTTACTTTTGTGCCGTATCGAAGAGTTTAGAGCGCAAATTGGCCTGAAAGTGTGCTGACTTGCTCAGTAGATGTCGACTTATTGAAGGTTTTTGCTAAAATGACCTACTGTCTCCGCCCAGTTTCGAACTGGGGACCTTTCACTAAAAAATTAAAATTAAAAAACAATTAAAAAATTGTTAAAAAAGAGAGAGTGCTAAGTACTCCATGTGTACAGGTCCTCAGTATGCTGGTCTTTGCCACGTTCAATCGTGAGGCCTTTGTAGCATGGACGTCCACATACCAGAGACCCATTTAAGCATACACGGTAAAACCACTCCACTTGATCAGGCTGAATTTAGAACTTTGGTCCTTTCGTTGCGGAAATTTGTAACTGCATTATGTGGGAAACTTGAGATTAAATGCAGAGTGAACTTTTCTGGTATATGCTTGTTGAAAAACAGCCGAAACGGCAGACTGCTCAGAGCTTATTAAACGGAGACCAAGCGCTGTTTTTAGGCGAACGTGACGACCAGTAGACTACAGAAACTTCAAGATGTGATCCGTTCGCTTTTTCGAAAGAAAGGCTTATTCCATAATATCCTCTGCGGCCAGAGTGACCCATCTTTGTACATTCCAAAAACACGCTAATTTAAGCAAGTACAGTGACAACCAAACCACTTGATATGGGCTGAGTTTTGGACTTTGGACCTTCGTTGCATAAAGGGAACTTTGTAACCGCTAAGTTTAGGAAAGTTGAGATTCGGTGTGATCTTTTCTGGTCTATGCTTGCTGAAAAGCAACCCAATCTATAAACTGCTCAGTGCTCATAAAATAGGAAAATAGTGGCAAAGCAACCATTTTTACAGACTCTGCAGGAAACCTCACTGTATGTTTTACTTTTGTGCTGTATCGACGAGTTTAGAGCGCAAATTGGCCCGAAAGTGTGCTGACTTGCTCAGTAGATGTCGACTTATTGAAGGTTTTTGCTAAAAGGACCCGCTGTTTCCGCCCAGTTTCCAAACTGGGGACCTTTCGCGTGTGAAGCGAACGTGATAGCCACTACACTACAGAAACCTGATTTCGCCTTTAAAAAAGTCTAAAAAATTGTTAAAAAAGAGAGTGCTAAGTACTCCATGTGTACAGGTCCTCAGTATGCTGGTCTTTGCCACGTTCAATCGTGAGGCCTTTGTAGCATGGACGTCCACATACCAGAGACCCATTTAAGCATACACGGTAAAACCACTCGACTTGATCCTGCTGAATTTAGAACTTTGGTCCTTTCGTTGCGGAAATTTGTAACTGCATTATGTGGGAAACTTGAGATTAAATGCAGAATGAACTTTTCTGGTATATGCTTGTTGAAAAACAGCCGAAACAGCAGACTGCTCAGAGCTTATTAAACGGAGACCAAGCGCTGTTTTTAAGCGAACGTGACGACCAGTAGACTACAGAAACTTCAAGATGTGTTCCGTTCGCGTTTTCGAAAGAAAGGCTTATACCATAATATCCTCTGCGGCCAGAGTGACCCATCTTTGTACATTCCAAAAACATGCTAATTTAAGCAAGTACAGTGACGACCAAACCACTTGATATGGGCTGAGTTTTGGACTTTGGACCTTCATTGCATAAAGGGAACTTTGTAACCGCTAAGTTTAGGAAAGTTGAGATTCGGTGTGATCTTTTCTGGTCTATGCTTGCTGAAAAGCAACCCAATCTATAAACTGCTCAGTGCTCATAAAATAGGAAAATAGTGGCAAAGCAACCATTTTTACAGACTCTGCAGGAAACCTCACTGTATGTTTTACTTTTGTGCTGTATCGACGAGTTTAGAGCGCAAATTGGCCTGAAAATGCGCTGACTTGCTCAGTAGATGTCGACTTATTGAAGGTTTTTGCTAAAAGGACCCGCTGTTTCCGCCCAGTTTCGAACTGGGGACCTTTCGCGTGTGAAGCGAACGTGATAGCCACTACACTACAGAAACCTCATTTTGCCTTTAAAAAGGCGTAAAAAATTGTTAAAAAAGAGAGAGTGTTAAGTACTCCATGTGTACAGGTCCTCAGTATGCTGGTCTTTGCCACGTTCAATCGTGAGGCCTTTTAGCATGGACGTCCACATACCAGAGACCCATTTAAGCATACTCGGTAAAACCACTCCAATTGATCCTGCTGAATTTAGAACTTTGGTCCTTTCGTTGCGGAAATTTGTAACTGCATTATGTGGGAAACCTGAGATTAAATGCAGAATGAACTTTTCTGGTATATGCTTGTTGAAAAACAGCCGAAACGGCAGACTGCTCAGAGCTTATTAAACGGAGACCAAGCGCTGTTTTTAGGCGAACGTGACGACCAGTAGACTACAGAAACTTCAAGATGTGTTCCGTTCGCTTTTTCGAAAGAAAGGCTTATTCCATAATATCCTCTGCGGCCAGAGTGACCCATCTTTGTACATTCCAAAAACATGCTAATTTAAGCAAGTACAGTGACAACCAAACCACTTGATATGGGCTGAGTTTTGGACTTTGGACCTTCGTTGCATAAAGGGAACTTTGTAACCACTAAGTTTAGGAAAGTTGAGATTCGGTGTGATCTTTTCTGGTCTATGCTTGTTAGAGAATAGCATTCCAATCTGTGGAGAGCTGAATCAGTTGTTTCTGCTTGAAATTAAACCATAGGACATTTTGCGTGTAAAGCAAGTGAACATTATTCATTAACTCTAAGAAAACCCAATGTTTCTGCCCAGTGTCGAACTGGGGACCTCTTGCGTGTTAAGCAAACGTGATAACCGCTACACTACAGAAACATTTTTCAGCTGTTGGACAGAAATCTTCAAGTCCATGCTTGTTAAAAGCCTGGAAACGAAGAAAGAGATGGAGCCTGCCAGCGTCGCTAAAAGTTTAAATATTCCATGGAGAGCTGAATGTTGTTTCTGCTTGGAATTAAACCAAGGACATTTTGCGTGTAAAGCAAGGGAACATTATTCATTAACTCTACTTGTATCCTCACTGTAATTTGTACATTTGAGCTGATAGTAGAGTTCAGACCGTAGATTGGCCTGAAAGTGTATTGATCTTCTCAACAGAAATCAACTTAAGAAACGATTGCAAAGAAAACCCAATGTTTCTGCCCAGTGTCGAACTGGGGACCTCTTGCGTGTTAAGCAAACGTGATAACCGCTACACTACAGAAACATTTTTCAGCTGTTGGACAGAAATCTTCAAGTCCATGCTTGTTAAAAGCCTGGAAACGAAGAAAGAGATGGAGCCTGCCAGCGTCGCTAAAAGTTTAAATATTCCGTCGAGAGCTGAACGTTGTTTCTGCTTGGAATTAAACGAAGGACATTTTGCGTGTAAAGCAAACGTGATGACCACTACACTACAGAAACTTAACTACAGTGTCTTTTGTGGTTTTTCAAAGACAGGTTCTTTCCATAATATTCTCTGCAAACAGACTAACAGTCTTTTGTCAATTCTGCTAACATCTGGACAGAGCTAATTCGACACGCCCATCTGCCTACAGTCCCTTAGTGTGAAGGCCTTCACCTAGTTCACCCGTGAGGCCTTTGTAGCATTGTTATCCGCTTACTGGAGACTCAGCCTGTGCAGTAAAAACACCAGCACTTCATCCTGCTGAGTTTTAAATGCTCTACTTTCGTTGCTCAGGGGAAACTTTGCATGCGCTACATGAAAGAAACCTGAGATTAATTACAATATGATCTTCTCTGATCCATGCTTGTTGAAAAGTAACTGAAGCGATAGAATGCTCCTCGTTTGAAAAACAGAAAACTGGCTGCTCTTTTTAGCGGCAAGGGAACATTATTCATTAACTCTACTTGTATCGTCACTGTAATTTGTACATTTGAGCTGTTAGAAGAGTTCAGACCGTAGATTGGCCTGAAAGTGTATTGATCTTCTCAACAGAAATCAACTTAAGAAACGATTGCAAAGAAAACCCAATGTTTCTGCCCAGTGTCGAACTGGGGACCTCTTGCGTGTTAAGCAAACGTATTAACCGCTACACTAGAGAAAATTTTTTCGCATACTGGACAGAAATCTTCAAGTCCATGCTTGTTAAAAGCCTGGAAACGAAGAAAGAGATGGAGCCTGCCAGCGTTGCTAAAAGTTGAAATATTCCATCGAGAGCTGAATGTTGTTTCTGCTTGGAATTGGACCAAGGACATTTTGCGTGTAAAGCAAGGGAACATTATTCATTAAATCTACTTGTATCCTCACTGTAATTTGTACATTTGAGCTGATAGTAGAGTTCAGACCGTAGATTGGCCTGAAAGTGTATTGATCTTCGCCACAGAAATCAACTTAAGAAACGATTGCAAAGAAAACCCAATGTTTCTGCCCAGTGTCGAACTGGGGACCTCTTGCGTGTTAAGCAAACGTGATAACCGCTACACTACAGAAACATTTCTCAGCTGTTGGACAGAAATCTTCAAGTCCATGCTTGATAAAAGCCTGGAAACGAAGAAAGAGATGGAGCCTGCCAGCGTTGCTAAAAGTTGAAATATTCCATCGAGAGCTGAATGTTGTTTCTGCTTGGAATTGGACCAAGGACATTTTGCGTTTAAAGCAAGGGAACATTATTCATTAAATCTACTTGTATCCTCACTGTAATTTGTACATTTGAGCTGATAGTAGAGTTCAGACCGTAGATTGGCCTGAAAGTGTATTGATCTTCTCAACAGAAATCAACTTAAGAAACGATTGCAAAGAAAACCCAATGTTTCTGCCCAGTGTCGAACTGGGGACCTCTTGCGTGTTAAGCAAGCGTGATAACCGCTACACTACAGAAACATTTCTCAGCTGTTGGACAGAAATCTTCAAGTCCATGCTTGTTAAAAGCCTGGAAACGAAGAAAGAGATGGAGCCTGCCAGCGTTGCTAAAAGTTGAAATATTCCATCGAGAGCTGAATGTTGTTTCTGCTTGGAATTGGACCAAGGACATTTTGCGTGTAAAGCAAGGGAACATTATTCATTAACTCTACTTGTATCCTCACTGTAATTTGTACATTTGAGCTGATAGTAGAGTTCAGACCGTAGATTGGC
The DNA here is from genome assembly GCA_037043235.1 of Rhodeus uyekii. Taxonomy (NCBI): domain Eukaryota; kingdom Metazoa; phylum Chordata; class Actinopteri; order Cypriniformes; family Acheilognathidae; genus Rhodeus; species Rhodeus uyekii. The sequence continues at coordinate 8,354 of JAWRVZ010001355.1, forward strand.
CTGAAAGTGTATTGATCTTCTCAACAGAAATCAACTTAAGAAACGATTGCAAAGAAAACCCAATGTTTCTGCCCAGTGTCGAACTGGGGACCTCTTGCGTGTTAAGCAAACGTGATAACCGCTAAACTACAGAAACATTTCTCGGCTGTTGGACAGAAATCTTCAAGTCCATGCTTGTTAAAAGCCTGGAAACGAAGAAAGAGATGGAGCCTGCCAGCGTCGCTAAAAGTTTAAATATTCCGTGGAGAGCTGAATGTTGTTTCTGCTTGGAATTGGACCAAGGACATTTTGCGTGTAAAGCAAGGGAACATTATTCATTAACTCTACTTGTATCCTCACTGTAATTTGTACATTTGAGCTGATAGTAGAGTTCAGACCGTAGATTGGCCTGAAAGTGTATTGATCTTCTCAACAGAAATCAACTTAAGAAACGATTGCAAAGAAAACCCAATGTTTCTGCCCAGTGTCGAACTGGGGACCTCTTGGGTGTTAAGCAAACGTGATAACCGCTACACTACAGAAACATTTTTCAGCTGTTGGACAGAAATCTTCAAGTCCATGCTTGTTAAAAGCCTGGAAACGAAGAAAGAGATGGAGCCTGCCAGCGTCGCTAAAAGTTTAAATATTCCGTGGAGAGCTGAATGTTGTTTCTGCTTGGAATTAAACCAAGGACATTTTGCGTGTAAAGCAAGGGAACATTATTCATTAACTCTACTTGTATCCTCACTGTAATTTGTACATTTGAGCTGATAGTAGAGTTCAGACCGTAGATTGGCCTGAAAGTGTATTGATCTTCTCAACAGAAATCAACTTAAGAAACGATTGCAAAGAAAACCCAATGTTTCTGCCCAGTGTCGAACTGGGGACCTCTTGCGTGTTAAGCAATTGTGATAACCGCTACACTACAGAAACATTTCTTGGCTGTTGGACAGAAATCTTCAAGTCCATGCTTGTTAAAAGCCTGGAAACGAAGAAAGAGATGGAGCCTGCCAGCGTCGCTAAAAGTTGAAATATTCCATCGAGAGCTGAATGTTGTTTCTGCTTGGAATTGGACCAAGGACATTTTGCGTGTAAAGCAAGGGAACATTATTCATTAACTCTACTTGTATCGTCACTGTAATTTGTACGTTTGAGCTGTTAGAAGAGTTCAGACCGTAGATTGGCCTGAAAGTGTATTGATCTTCTCAACAGAAATCAACTTAAGAAACGATTGCAAAGAAAACCCAATGTTTCTGCCCAGTGTCGAACTGGGGACCTCTTGCGTGTTAAGCAAACGTGATAACCGCTACACTACAGAAACATTTTTCAGCTGTTGGACAGAAATCTTCAAGTCCATGCTTGTTAAAAGCCTGGAAACGAAGAAAGAGATGGAGCCTGCCAGCGTCGCTAAAAGTTGAAATATTCTGTGGAGAGCTGAATGTTGTTTCTGCTTGAAATTAAACCAAGGACATTTTGCGTGTAAAGCAAGTGAACATTATTCATTAACTCTACTTGTATCCTCACTGTAATTTGTACATTTGAGCTGATAGTAGAGTTCAGACCGTAGATTGGCCTGAAAGTGTATTGATCTTCTCAACAGAAATCAACTTAAGAAACGATTGCAAAGAAAACCCAATGTTTCTGCCCAGTGTCGAACTGGGGACCTCTTGCGTGTTAAGCAAACGTGATAACCGCTACACTACAGAAACATTTTTCAGCTGTTGGACAGAAATCTTCAAGTCCATGCTTGTTAAAAGCCTGGAAACGAAGAAAGAGATGGAGCCTGCCAGCGTCGCTAAAAGTTTAAATATTCCATGGAGAGCTGAATGTTGTTTCTGCTTGGAATTAAACCAAGGACATTTTGCGTGTAAAGCAAGGGAACATTATTCATTAACTCTACTTGTATCCTCACTGTAATTTGTACATTTGAGCTGATAGTAGAGTTCAGACCGTAGATTGGCCTGAAAGTGTATTGATCTTCTCAACAGAAATCAACGATTGCAAAGAAAACCCAATGTTTCTGCCCAGTGTCGAACTGGGGACCTCTTGCGTGTTAAGCAAACGTGATAACCGCTACACTACAGAAACATTTTTCAGCTGTTGGACAGAAATCTTCAAGTCCATGCTTGTTAAAAGCCTGGAAACGAAGAAAGAGATGGAGCCTGCCAGCGTCGCTAAAAGTTTAAATATTCCGTCGAGAGCTGAACGTTGTTTCTGCTTGGAATTAAACGAAGGACATTTTGCGTGTAAAGCAAACGTGATGACCACTACACTACAGAAACTTAACTACAGTGTCTTTTGTGGTTTTTCAAAGACAGGTTCTTTCCATAATATTCTCTGCAAACAGACTAACAGTCTTTTGTCAATTCTGCTAACATCTGGACAGAGCTAATTCGACACGCCCATCTGCCTACAGTCCCTTAGTGTGAAGGCCTTCACCTAGTTCACCCGTGAGGCCTTTGTAGCATTGTTATCCGCTTACTGGAGACTCAGCCTGTGCAGTAAAAACATCAGCACTTCATCCTGCTGAGTTTTAAATGCTTTACTTTCGTTGCTCAGGGGAAACTTTGCATGCGCTACATGAAAGAAACCTGAGATTAATTACAATATGATCTTCTCTGATCCATGCTTGTTGAAAAGTAACTGAAGCGATAGAATGCTCCTCGTTTGAAAAACAGAAAACTGGCTGCTCTTTTTAGCGGCAAGGGAACATTATTCATTAACTCTACTTGTATCGTCACTGTAATTTGTACATTTGAGCTGTTAGAAGAGTTCAGACCGTAGATTGGCCTGAAAGTGTATTGATCTTCTCAACAGAAATCAACTTAAGAAACGATTGCAAAGAAAACCCAATGTTTCTGCCCAGTGTCGAACTGGGGACCTCTTGCGTGTTAAGCAAACGTATTAACCGCTACACTAGAGAAAATTTTTTCGCATACTGGACAGAAATCTTCAAGTCCATGCTTGTTAAAAGCCTGGAAACGAAGAAAGAGATGGAGCCTGCCAGCGTTGCTAAAAGTTGAAATATTCCATCGAGAGCTGAATGTTGTTTCTGCTTGGAATTGGACCAAGGACATTTTGCGTGTAAAGCAAGGGAACATTATTCATTAAATCTACTTGTATCCTCACTGTAATTTGTACATTTGAGCTGATAGTAGAGTTCAGACCGTAGATTGGCCTGAAAGTGTATTGATCTTCGCCACAGAAATCAACTTAAGAAACGATTGCAAAGAAAATCCAATGTTTCTGCCCAGTGTCGAACTGGGGACCTCTTGCGTGTTAAGCAAGCGTGATAACCGCTACACTACAGAAACATTTCTCAGCTGTTGGACAGAAATCTTCAAGTCCATGCTTGATAAAAGCCTGGAAACGAAGAAAGAGATGGAGCCTGCCAGCGTTGCTAAAAGTTGAAATATTCCATCGAGAGCTGAATGTTGTTTCTGCTTGGAATTGGACCAAGGACATTTTGCGTTTAAAGCAAGGGAACATTATTCATTAAATCTACTTGTATCCTCACTGTAATTTGTACATTTGAGCTGATAGTAGAGTTCAGACCGTAGATTGGCCTGAAAGTGTATTGATCTTCTCAACAGAAATCAACTTAAGAAACGATTGCAAAGAAAACCCAATGTTTCTGCCCAGTGTCGAACTGGGGACCTCTTGCGTGTTAAGCAAGCGTGATAACCGCTACACTACAGAAACATTTCTCAGCTGTTGGACAGAAATCTTCAAGTCCATGCTTGTTAAAAGCCTGGAAACGAAGAAAGAGATGGAGCCTTTCAGTGTTGCTAAAAGTTGAAATATTCCGTCGAGAGCTGAATGTTGTTTCTGCTTGGAATTGGACCAAGGACATTTTGCGTGTAAAGCAAGGGAACATTATTCATTAACTCTACTTGTATCCTCACTGTAATTTGTACATTTGAGCTGATAGTAGAGTTCAGACCGTAGATTGGCCTGAAAGTGTATTGATCTTCTGAACAGAAATCAACTTAAGAAACGATTGCAAAGAAAACCCAATGTTTCTGCCCAATGTCGAACTGGGGACCTCTTGCGTGTTAAGCAAACGTGATAACCGCTAAACTACAGAAACATTTCTCGGCTGTTGGACAGAAATCTTCAAGTCCATGCTTGTTAAAAGCCTGGAAATGAAGAAAGAGATGGAGCCTGCCAGCGTTGCTAAAAGTTGAAATATTCCATCGAGAGCTGAATGTTGTTTCTGCTTGGAATTGGACCAAGGACATTTTGCGTGTAAAGCAAGGGAACATTATTCATTAACTCTACTTGTATCCTCACTGTAATTTGTACATTTGAGCTGATAGTAGAGTTCAGACCGTAGATTGGCCTGAAAGTGTATTGATCTTCTCAACAGAAATCAACTTAAGAAACGATTGCAAAGAAAACCCAATGTTTCTGCCCAGTGTCGAACTGGGGACCTCTTGCGTGTTAAGCAAACGTGATAACCGCTACACTACAGAAACATTTCTTCAGCTGTTGGACAGAAATCTTCAAGTCCATGCTTGTTAAAAGCCTGGAAACGAAGAAAGAGATGGAGCCTGCCAGCGTCGCTAAAAGTTGAAATATTCCGTGGAGAGCTGAATGTTGTTTCTGCTTGGAATTGGACCAAGGACATTTTGCGTGTAAAGCAAGGGAACATTATTCATTAACTCTACTTGTATCCTCACTGTAATTTGTACATTTGAGCTGATAGTAGAGTTCAGACCGTAGATTGGCCTGAAAGTGTATTGATCTTCTCAACAGAAATCAACTTAAGAAACGATTGCAAAGAAAACCCAATGTTTCTGCCCAGTGTCGAACTGGGGACCTCTTGCGTGTTAAGCAATTGTGATAACCGCTACACTACAGAAACATTTCTTGGCTGTTGGACAGAAATCTTCAAGTCCATGCTTGTTAAAAGCCTGGAAACGAAGAAAGAGATGGAGCCTGCCAGCGTCGCTAAAAGTTTAAATATTCCATGGAGAGCTGAATGTTGTTTCTGCTTGGAATTAAACCAAGGACATTTTGCGTGTAAAGCAAGGGAACATTATTCATTAACTCTACTTGTATCCTCACTGTAATTTGTACATTTGAGCTGATAGTAGAGTTCAGACCGTAGATTGGCCTGAAAGTGTATTGATCTTCTCAACAGAAATCAACGATTGCAAAGAAAACCCAATGTTTCTGCCCAGTGTCGAACTGGGGACCTCTTGCTTGTTAAGCAAACGTGATAACCGCTAAACTACAGAAACATTTCTCGGCTGTTGGACAGAAATCTTCAAGTCCATGCTTATTAAAAGCCTGGAAACGAAGAAAGAGATGGAGCCTGCCAGCGTCGCTAAAAGTTGAAATATTCTGTGGAGAGCTGAATGTTGTTTCTGCTTGAAATTAAACCAAGGACATTTTGCGTGTAAAGCAAGTGAACATTATTCATTAACTCTACTTGTATCCTCACTGTAATTTGTACATTTGAGCTGATAGTAGAGTTCAGACCGTAGATTGGCCTGAAAGTGTATTGATCTTCTCAACAGAAATCAACTTAAGAAACGATTGCAAAGAAAACCCAATGTTTCTGCCCAGTGTCGAACTGGGGACCTCTTGCGTGTTAAGCAAACGTGATAACCGCTACACTACAGAAACATTTCTTGGCTATTGGACAGAAATCTTCAAGTCTACACTTGTTAAAAGCCTGGAAACGAAGAAATAGATGGAGCCTGCCAGCGTCGCTAAAAGTTTAAATATTCCGTCGAGAGCTGAACGTTGTTTCTGCTTGGAATTAAACGAAGGACATTTTGCGTGTAAAGCAAACGTGATGACCACTACACTACAGAAACTTAACTACAGTGTCTTTTGTGGTTTTTCAAAGACAGGTTCTTTCCATAATATTCTCTGCAAACAGACTAACAGTCTTTTGTCAATTCTGCTAACATCTGGACAGAGCTAATTCGACACGCCCATCTGCCTACAGTCCCTTAGTGTGAAGGCCTTCACCTAGTTCACCCGTGAGGCCTTTGTAGCATTGTTATCCGCTTACTGGAGACTCAGCCTGTGCAGTAAAAACACCAGCACTTCATCCTGCTGAGTTTTAAATGCTCTACTTTCGTTGCTCAGGGGAAACTTTGCATGCGCTACATGAAAGAAACCTGAGATTAATTACAATATGATCTTCTCTGATCCATGCTTGTTGAAAAGTAACTGAAGCGATAGAATGCTCCTCGTTTGAAAAACAGAAAACTGGCTGCTCTTTTTAGCGGCAAGGGAACATTATTCATTAACTCTACTTGTATCGTCACTGTAATTTGTACGTTTGAGCTGTTAGAAGAGTTCAGACCGTAGATTGGCCTGAAAGTGTATTGATCTTCTCAACAGAAATCAACTTAAGAAACGATTACAAAGAAAACCCAATGTTTCTGCCCAGTGTCGAAACTGGGGATCTCTTGCGTGTTAAGCAAACGTGATAACCGCTACACTACAGAAACATTTCTCGGCTGTTGGACAGAAATCTTCAAGTCCATGCTTGTTAAAAGCCTGGAAACGAAGAAAGAGATGGAGCCTGTCAGCGTCGCTAAAAGTTGAAATATTCCGTTGAGAGCTGAACGTTGTTTCTGCTTGGAATTGGACCAAGGACATTTTGCATATAAAGCAAACGTGATGACCACTACACTACAGAAACTTATCTACAGTGTCTTTTGTGGTTTTTCAAAGACAGGTTATTTCCATAATATTCTCTGCAAACAGACTAACAGTCTTTTGTCAATTCTGCTAACATCTGGACAGAGCTAATTCGACACGCCCATCTGCCTACAGTCCCTTAGTGTGAAGGCCTTCACCTAGTTCACCCGTGAGGCCTTTGTAGCATTGTTATCCGCTTACTGGAGACTCAGCCTGTGCAGTAAAAACATCAGCACTTCATCCTGCTGAGTTTTAAATGCTTTACTTTCGTTGCTCAGGGGAAACTTTGCATGCGCTACATGAAAGAAACCTGAGATTAATTACAATATGATCTTCTCTGATCCATGCTTGTTGAAAAGTAACTGAAGCGATAGAATGCTCCTCGTTTGAAAAACAGAAAACTGGCTGCTCTTTTTAGCGGCAAGGGAACATTATTCATTAACTCTACTTGTATCGTCACTGTAATTTGTACATTTGAGCTGTTAGAAGAGTTCAGACCGTAGATTGGCCTGAAAGTGTATTGATCTTCTCAACAGAAATCAACTTAAGAAACGATTGCAAAGAAAACCCAATGTTTCTGCCCAGTGTCGAACTGGGGACCTCTTGCGTGTTAAGCAAACGTATTAACCGCTACACTAGAGAAAATTTTTTCGCATACTGGACAGAAATCTTCAAGTCCATGCTTGTTAAAAGCCTGGAAACGAAGAAAGAGATGGAGCCTGCCAGCGTTGCTAAAAGTTGAAATATTCCATCGAGAGCTGAATGTTGTTTCTGCTTGGAATTGGACCAAGGACATTTTGCGTGTAAAGCAAGGGAACATTATTCATTAAATCTACTTGTATCCTCACTGTAATTTGTACATTTGAGCTGATAGTAGAGTTCAGACCGTAGATTGGCCTGAAAGTGTATTGATCTTCGCCACAGAAATCAACTTAAGAAACGATTGCAAAGAAAATCCAATGTTTCTGCCCAGTGTCGAACTGGGGACCTCTTGCGTGTTAAGCAAGCGTGATAACCGCTACACTACAGAAACATTTCTCAGCTGTTGGACAGAAATCTTCAAGTCCATGCTTGATAAAAGCCTGGAAACGAAGAAAGAGATGGAGCCTGCCAGCGTTGCTAAAAGTTGAAATATTCCATCGAGAGCTGAATGTTGTTTCTGCTTGGAATTGGACCAAGGACATTTTGCGTGTAAAGCAAGGGAACATTATTCATTAAATCTACTTGTATCCTCACTGTAATTTGTACATTTGAGCTGATAGTAGAGTTCAGACCGTAGATTGGCCTGAAAGTGTATTGATCTTCTCAACAGAAATCAACTTAAGAAACGATTGCAAAGAAAACCCAATGTTTCTGCCCAGTGTCGAACTGGGGACCTCTTGCGTGTTAAGCAAGCGTGATAACCGCTACACTACAGAAACATTTCTCAGCTGTTGGACAGAAATCTTCAAGTCCATGCTTGTTAAAAGCCTGGAAACGAAGAAAGAGATGGAGCCTTTCAGTGTTGCTAAAAGTTGAAATATTCCGTCGAGAGCTGAATGTTGTTTCTGCTTGGAATTGGACCAAGGACATTTTGCGTGTAAAGCAAGGGAACATTATTCATTAACTCTACTTGTATCCTCACTGTAATTTGTACATTTGAGCTGATAGTAGAGTTGAGACCGTAGATTGGCCTGAAAGTGTATTGATCTTCTACACAGAAATCAACTTAAGAAACGATTGCAAAGAAAACCCAATGTTTCTGCCCAGTGTCGAACAGGGGACCTCTTGCGTGTTAAGCAAACGTGATAACCGCTAAACTACAGAAACATTTTTCAGCTGTTGGACAGAAATCTTCAAGTCCATGCTTGTTAAAAGCCTGGAAACGAAGAAAGAGATGGAGCCTGCCAGCGTCGCTAAAAGTTTAAATATTCCATGGAGAGCTGAATGTTGTTTCTGCTTGGAATTAAACCAAGGACATTTTGCGTGTAAAGCAAGGGAACATTATTCATTAACTCTACTTGTATCCTCACTGTAATTTGTACATTTGAGCTGATAGTAGAGTTCAGACCGTAGATTGGCCTGAAAGTGTATTGATCTTCTCAACAGAAATCATCGATTGCAAAGAAAACCCAATGTTTCTGCCCAGTGTCGAACTGGGGACCTCTTGCTTGTTAAGCAAACGTGATAACCGCTAAACTACAGAAACATTTCTCGGCTGTTGGACAGAAATCTTCAAGTCCATGCTTGTTAAAAGCCTGGAAACGAAGAAAGAGATGGAGCCTGCCAGCGTCGCTAAAAGTTGAAATATTCTGTGGAGAGCTGAATGTTGTTTCTGCTTGAAATTAAACCAAGGACATTTTGCGTGTAAAGCAAGTGAACATTATTCATTAACTCTACTTGTATCCTCACTGTAATTTGTACATTTGAGCTGATAGTAGAGTTCAGACCGTAGATTGGCCTGAAAGTGTATTGATCTTCTCAACAGAAATCAACTTAAGAAACGATTGCAAAGAAAACCCAATGTTTCTGCCCAGTGTCGAACTGGGGACCTCTTGCGTGTTAAGCAAAAGTGATAACCGCTACACTACAGAAACATTTCTTGGCTATTGGACAGAAATCTTCAAGTCTACGCTTGTTAAAAGCCTGGAAACGAAGAAAGAGATGGAGCCTGCCAGCGTCGCTAAAAGTTTAAATATTCCATGGAGAGCTGAATGTTGTTTCTGCTTGGAATTAAACCAAGGACATTTTGCGTGTAAAGCAAGGGAACATTATTCATTAACTCTACTTGTATCCTCACTGTAATTTGTACATTTGAGCTGATAGTAGAGTTCAGACCGTAGATTGGCCTGAAAGTGTATTGATCTTCTCAACAGAAATCAACTTAAGAAACGATTGCAAAGAAAACCCAATGTTTCTGCCCAATGTTGAACTGGGGACCTCTTGCGTGTTAAGCAAACGTGATAACCGCTAAACTACAGAAACGTTTCTTGGCTGTTGGACAGAAATCTTCAAGTCCATGCTTGTTAAAAGCCTGGAAACGAAGAAAGAGATGGAGCCTGCCAGCGTCGCTAAAAGTTGAAATATTCCGTGGAGAGCTGAATGTTGTTTCTGCTTGGAATTGGACCAAGGACATTTTGCGTGTAAAGCAAGGGAACATTATTCATTAACTCTACTTGTATCCTCACTGTAATTTGTACATTTGAGCTGATAGTAGAGTTCAGACCGTAGATTGGCCTGAAAGTGTATTGATCTTCTCAACAGAAATCAACTTAAGAAACGATTGCAAAGAAAACCCAATGTTTCTGCCCAGTGTCGAACTGGGGACCTCTTGGGTGTTAAGCAAACGTGATAACCGCTACACTACAGAAACATTTTTCAGCTGTTGGACAGAAATCTTCAAGTCCATGCTTGTTAAAAGCCTGGAAACGAAGAAAGAGATGGAGCCTGCCAGCGTCGCTAAAAGTTTAAATATTCCGTGGAGAGCTAAATGTTGTTTCTGCTTGGAATTAAACCAAGGACTTTTTGCGTGTAAAGCAAGGGAACATTATTCATTAACTCTACTTGTATCCTCACTGTAATTTGTACATTTGAGCTGATAGTAGAGTTCAGACCGTAGATTGGCCTGAAAGTGTATTGATCTTCTCAACAGAAATCAACTTAAGAAACGATTGCAAAGAAAACCCAATGTTTCTGCCCAGTGTCGAACTGGGGACCTCTTGCGTGTTAAGCAATTGTGATAACCGCTACACTACAGAAACATTTCTTGGCTGTTGGACAGAAATCTTCAAGTCCATGCTTGTTAAAAGCCTGGAAACGAAGAAAGAGATGGAGCCTGCCAGCGTCGCTAAAAGTTGAAATATTCCATCGAGAGCTGAATGTTGTTTCTGCTTGGAATTGGACCAAGGACATTTTGCGTGTAAAGCAAGGGAACATTATTCATTAACTCTACTTGCATCGTCACTGTAATTTGTACGTTTGAGCTGTTAGAAGAGTTCAGACCGTAGATTGGCCTGAAAGTGTATTGATCTTCTCAACAGAAATCAACTTAAGAAACGATTGCAAAGAAAACCCAATGTTTCTGCCCAGTGTCGAACTGGGGACCTCTTGCGTGTTAAGCAAACGTGATAACCGCTACACTACAGAAACATTTTTCAGCTGTTGGACAGAAATCTTCAAGTCCATGCTTGTTAAAAGCCTGGAAACGAAGAAAGAGATGGAGCCTGCCAGCGTCGCTAAAAGTTGAAATATTCTGTGGAGAGCTGAATGTTGTTTCTGCTTGAAATTAAACCAAGGACATTTTGCGTGTAAAGCAAGTGAACATTATTCATTAACTCTACTTGTATCCTCACTGTAATTTGTACATTTGAGCTGATAGTAGAGTTCAGACCGTAGATTGGCCTGAAAGTGTATTGATCTTCTCAACAGAAATCAACTTAAGAAACGATTGCAAAGAAAACCCAATGTTTCTGCCCAGTGTCGAACTGGGGACCTCTTGCGTGTTAAGCAAACGTGATAACCGCTACACTACAGAAACATTTTTCAGCTGTTGGACAGAAATCTTCAAGTCCATGCTTGTTAAAAGCCTGGAAACGAAGAAAGAGATGGAGCCTGCCAGCGTCGCTAAAAGTTTAAATATTCCATGGAGAGCTGAATGTTGTTTCTGCTTGGAATTAAACCAAGGACATTTTGCGTGTAAAGCAAGGGAACATTATTCATTAACTCTACTTGTATCCTCACTGTAATTTGTACATTTGAGCTGATAGTAGAGTTCAGACCGTAGATTGGCCTGAAAGTGTATTGATCTTCTCAACAGAAATCAACGATTGCAAAGAAAACCCAATGTTTCTGCCCAGTGTCGAACTGGGGACCTCTTGCTTGTTAAGCAAACGTGATAACCGCTAAACTACAGAAACATTTCTCGGCTGTTGGACAGAAATCTTCAAGTCCATGCTTATTAAAAGCCTGGAAACGAAGAAAGAGATGGAGCCTGCCAGCGTCGCTAAAAGTTGAAATATTCTGTGGAGAGCTGAATGTTGTTTCTGCTTGAAATTAAACCAAGGACATTTTGCGTGTAAAGCAAGTGAACATTATTCATTAACTCTACTTGTATCCTCACTGTAATTTGTACATTTGAGCTGATAGTAGAGTTCAGACCGTAGATTGGCCTGAAAGTGTATTGATCTTCTCAACAGAAATCAACTTAAGAAACGATTGCAAAGAAAACCCAATGTTTCTGCCCAGTGTCGAACTGGGGACCTCTTGCGTGTTAAGCAAACGTGATAACCGCTACACTACAGAAACATTTCTTGGCTATTGGACAGAAATCTTCAAGTCTACACTTGTTAAAAGCCTGGAAACGAAGAAATAGATGGAGCCTGCCAGCGTCGCTAAAAGTTTAAATATTCCGTCGAGAGCTGAACGTTGTTTCTGCTTGGAATTAAACGAAGGACATTTTGCGTGTAAAGCAAACGTGATGACCACTACACTACAGAAACTTAACTACAGTGTCTTTTGTGGTTTTTCAAAGACAGGTTCTTTCCATAATATTCTCTGCAAACAGACTAACAGTCTTTTGTCAATTCTGCTAACATCTGGACAGAGCTAATTCGACACGCCCATCTGCCTACAGTCCCTTAGTGTGAAGGCCTTCACCTAGTTCACCCGTGAGGCCTTTGTAGCATTGTTATCCGCTTACTGGAGACTCAGCCTGTGCAGTAAAAACACCAGCACTTCATCCTGCTGAGTTTTAAATGCTCTACTTTCGTTGCTCAGGGGAAACTTTGCATGCGCTACATGAAAGAAACCTGAGATTAATTACAATATGATCTTCTCTGATCCATGCTTGTTGAAAAGTAACTGAAGCGATAGAATGCTCCTCGTTTGAAAAACAGAAAACTGGCTGCTCTTTTTAGCGGCAAGGGAACATTATTCATTAACTCTACTTGTATCGTCACTGTAATTTGTACGTTTGAGCTGTTAGAAGAGTTCAGACCGTAGATTGGCCTGAAAGTGTATTGATCTTCTCAACAGAAATCAACTTAAGAAACGATTACAAAGAAAACCCAATGTTTCTGCCCAGTGTCGAAACTGGGGATCTCTTGCGTGTTAAGCAAACGTGATAACCGCTACACTACAGAAACATTTCTCGGCTGTTGGACAGAAATCTTCAAGTCCATGCTTGTTAAAAGCCTGGAAACGAAGAAAGAGATGGAGCCTGTCAGCGTCGCTAAAAGTTGAAATATTCCGTTGAGAGCTGAACGTTGTTTCTGCTTGGAATTGGACCAAGGACATTTTGCATATAAAGCAAACGTGATGACCACTACACTACAGAAACTTATCTACAGTGTCTTTTGTGGTTTTTCAAAGACAGGTTATTTCCATAATATTCTCTGCAAACAGACTAACAGTCTTTTGTCAATTCTGCTAACATCTGGACAGAGCTAATTCGACACGCCCATCTGCCTACAGTCCCTTAGTGTGAAGGCCTTCACCTAGTTCACCCGTGAGGCCTTTGTAGCATTGTTATCCGCTTACTGGAGACTCAGCCTGTGCAGTAAAAACATCAGCACTTCATCCTGCTGAGTTTTAAATGCTTTACTTTCGTTGCTCAGGGGAAACTTTGCATGCGCTACATGAAAGAAACCTGAGATTAATTACAATATGATCTTCTCTGATCCATGCTTGTTGAAAAGTAACTGAAGCGATAGAATGCTCCTCGTTTGAAAAACAGAAAACTGGCTGCTCTTTTTAGCGGCAAGGGAACATTATTCATTAACTCTACTTGTATCGTCACTGTAATTTGTACATTTGAGCTGTTAGAAGAGTTCAGACCGTAGATTGGCCTGAAAGTGTATTGATCTTCTCAACAGAAATCAACTTAAGAAACGATTGCAAAGAAAACCCAATGTTTCTGCCCAGTGTCGAACTGGGGACCTCTTGCGTGTTAAGCAAACGTATTAACCGCTACACTAGAGAAAATTTTTTCGCATACTGGACAGAAATCTTCAAGTCCATGCTTGTTAAAAGCCTGGAAACGAAGAAAGAGATGGAGCCTGCCAGCGTTGCTAAAAGTTGAAATATTCCATCGAGAGCTGAATGTTGTTTCTGCTTGGAATTGGACCAAGGACATTTTGCGTGTAAAGCAAGGGAACATTATTCATTAAATCTACTTGTATCCTCACTGTAATTTGTACATTTGAGCTGATAGTAGAGTTCAGACCGTAGATTGGCCTGAAAGTGTATTGATCTTCGCCACAGAAATCAACTTAAGAAACGATTGCAAAGAAAATCCAATGTTTCTGCCCAGTGTCGAACTGGGGACCTCTTGCGTGTTAAGCAAGCGTGATAACCGCTACACTACAGAAACATTTCTCAGCTGTTGGACAGAAATCTTCAAGTCCATGCTTGATAAAAGCCTGGAAACGAAGAAAGAGATGGAGCCTGCCAGCGTTGCTAAAAGTTGAAATATTCCATCGAGAGCTGAATGTTGTTTCTGCTTGGAATTGGACCAAGGACATTTTGCGTGTAAAGCAAGGGAACATTATTCATTAAATCTACTTGTATCCTCACTGTAATTTGTACATTTGAGCTGATAGTAGAGTTCAGACCGTAGATTGGCCTGAAAGTGTATTGATCTTCTCAACAGAAATCAACTTAAGAAACGATTGCAAAGAAAACCCAATGTTTCTGCCCAGTGTCGAACTGGGGACCTCTTGCGTGTTAAGCAAGCGTGATAACCGCTACACTACAGAAACATTTCTCAGCTGTTGGACAGAAATCTTCAAGTCCATGCTTGTTAAAAGCCTGGAAACGAAGAAAGAGATGGAGCCTGCCAGCGTCGCTAAAAGTTTAAATATTCCATGGAGAGCTGAATGTTGTTTCTGCTTGGAATTAAACCAAGGACATTTTGCGTGTAAAGCAAGGGAACATTATTCATTAACTCTACTTGTATCCTCACTGTAATTTGTACATTTGAGCTGATAGTAGAGTTCAGACCGTAGATTGGCCTGAAAGTGTATTGATCTTCTCAACAGAAATCAACGATTGCAAAGAAAACCCAATGTTTCTGCCCAGTGTCGAACTGGGGACCTCTTGCTTGTTAAGCAAACGTGATAACCGCTAAACTACAGAAACATTTCTCGGCTGTTGGACAGAAATCTTCAAGTCCATGCTTATTAAAAGCCTGGAAACGAAGAAAGAGATGGAGCCTGCCAGCGTCGCTAAAAGTTGAAATATTCTGTGGAGAGCTGAATGTTGTTTCTGCTTGAAATTAAACCAAGGACATTTTGCGTGTAAAGCAAGTGAACATTATTCATTAACTCTACTTGTATCCTCACTGTAATTTGTACATTTGAGCTGATAGTAGAGTTCAGACCGTAGATTGGCCCGAAAGTGTATTGATCTTCTCAACAGAAATCAACTTAAGAAACGATTGCAAAGAAAACCCAATGTTTCTGCCCAGTGTCGAACTGGGGACCTCTTGCGTGTTAAGCAAACGTGATAACCGCTACACTACAGAAACATTTCTTGGCTATTGGACAGAAATCTTCAAGTCTACACTTGTTAAAAGCCTGGAAACGAAGAAATAGATGGAGCCTGCCAGCGTCGCTAAAAGTTTAAATATTCCGTCGAGAGCTGAACGTTGTTTCTGCTTGGAATTAAACGAAGGACATTTTGCGTGTAAAGCAAACGTGATGACCACTACACTACAGAAACTTAACTACAGTGTCTTTTGTGGTTTTTCAAAGACAGGTTCTTTCCATAATATTCTCTGCAAACAGACTAACAGTCTTTTGTCAATTCTGCTAACATCTGGACAGAGCTAATTCGACACGCCCATCTGCCTACAGTCCCTTAGTGTGAAGGCCTTCACCTAGTTCACCCGTGAGGCCTTTGTAGCATTGTTATCCGCTTACTGGAGACTCAGCCTGTGCAGTAAAAACACCAGCACTTCATCCTGCTGAGTTTTAAATGCTCTACTTTCGTTGCTCAGGGGAAACTTTGCATGCGCTACATGAAAGAAACCTGAGATTAATTACAATATGATCTTCTCTGATCCATGCTTGTTGAAAAGTAACTGAAGCGATAGAATGCTCCTCGTTTGAAAAACAGAAAACTGGCTGCTCTTTTTAGCGGCAAGGGAACATTATTCATTAACTCTACTTGTATCGTCACTGTAATTTGTACGTTTGAGCTGTTAGAAGAGTTCAGACCGTAGATTGGCCTGAAAGTGTATTGATCTTCTCAACAGAAATCAACTTAAGAAACGATTACAAAGAAAACCCAATGTTTCTGCCCAGTGTCGAAACTGGGGATCTCTTGCGTGTTAAGCAAACGTGATAACCGCTACACTACAGAAACATTTCTCGGCTGTTGGACAGAAATCTTCAAGTCCATGCTTGTTAAAAGCCTGGAAACGAAGAAAGAGATGGAGCCTGTCAGCGTCGCTAAAAGTTGAAATATTCCGTTGAGAGCTGAACGTTGTTTCTGCTTGGAATTGGACCAAGGACATTTTGCATATAAAGCAAACGTGATGACCACTACACTACAGAAACTTATCTACAGTGTCTTTTGTGGTTTTTCAAAGACAGGTTATTTCCATAATATTCTCTGCAAACAGACTAACAGTCTTTTGTCAATTCTGCTAACATCTGGACAGAGCTAATTCGACACGCCCATCTGCCTACAGTCCCTTAGTGTGAAGGCCTTCACCTAGTTCACCCGTGAGGCCTTTGTAGCATTGTTATCCGCTTACTGGAGACTCAGCCTGTGCAGTAAAAACATCAGCACTTCATCCTGCTGAGTTTTAAATGCTTTACTTTCGTTGCTCAGGGGAAACTTTGCATGCGCTACATGAAAGAAACCTGAGATTAATTACAATATGATCTTCTCTGATCCATGCTTGTTGAAAAGTAACTGAAGCGATAGAATGCTCCTCGTTTGAAAAACAGAAAACTGGCTGCTCTTTTTAGCGGCAAGGGAACATTATTCATTAACTCTACTTGTATCGTCACTGTAATTTGTACATTTGAGCTGTTAGAAGAGTTCAGACCGTAGATTGGCCTGAAAGTGTATTGATCTTCTCAACAGAAATCAACTTAAGAAACGATTGCAAAGAAAACCCAATGTTTCTGCCCAGTGTCGAACTGGGGACCTCTTGCGTGTTAAGCAAACGTATTAACCGCTACACTAGAGAAAATTTTTTCGCATACTGGACAGAAATCTTCAAGTCCATGCTTGTTAAAAGCATGGAAACGAAGAAAGAGATGGAGCCTGCCAGCGTTGCTAAAAGTTGAAATATTCCATCGAGAGCTGAATGTTGTTTCTGCTTGGAATTGGACCAAGGACATTTTGCGTGTAAAGCAAGGGAACATTATTCATTAAATCTACTTGTATCCTCACTGTAATTTGTACATTTGAGCTGATAGTAGAGTTCAGACCGTAGATTGGCCTGAAAGTGTATTGATCTTCGCCACAGAAATCAACTTAAGAAACGATTGCAAAGAAAATCCAATGTTTCTGCCCAGTGTCGAACTGGGGACCTCTTGCGTGTTAAGCAAGCGTGATAACCGCTACACTACAGAAACATTTCTCAGCTGTTGGACAGAAATCTTCAAGTCCATGCTTGATAAAAGCCTGGAAACGAAGAAAGAGATGGAGCCTGCCAGCGTTGCTAAAAGTTGAAATATTCCATCGAGAGCTGAATGTTGTTTCTGCTTGGAATTGGACCAAGGACATTTTGCGTGTAAAGCAAGGGAACATTATTCATTAAATCTACTTGTATCCTCACTGTAATTTGTACATTTGAGCTGATAGTAGAGTTGAGACCGTAGATTGGCCTGAAAGTGTATTGATCTTCTCAACAGAAATCAACTTAAGAAACGATTGCAAAGAAAACCCAATGTTTCTGCCCAGTGTCGAACTGGGGACCTCTTGCGTGTTAAGCAAGCGTGATAACCGCTACACTACAGAAACATTTCTCAGCTGTTGGACAGAAATCTTCAAGTCCATGCTTGTTAAAAGCCTGGAAACGAAGAAAGAGATGGAGCCTTTCAGTGTTGCTAAAAGTTGAAATATTCCGTCGAGAGCTGAATGTTGTTTCTGCTTGGAATTGGACCAAGGACATTTTGCGTGTAAAGCAAGGGAACATTATTCATTAACTCTACTTGTATCCTCACTGTAATTTGTACATTTGAGCTGATAGTAGAGTTGAGACCGTAGATTGGCCTGAAAGTGTATTGATCTTCTACACAGAAATCAACTTAAGAAACGATTGCAAAGAAAACCCAATGTTTCTGCCCAGTGTCGAACAGGGGACCTCTTGCGTGTTAAGCAAACGTGATAACCGCTAAACTACAGAAACATTTTTCAGCTGTTGGACAGAAATCTTCAAGTCCATGCTTGTTAAAAGCCTGGAAACGAAGAAAGAGATGGAGCCTGCCAGCGTCGCTAAAAGTTTAAATATTCCATGGAGAGCTGAATGTTGTTTCTGCTTGGAATTAAACCAAGGACATTTTGCGTGTAAAGCAAGGGAACATTATTCATTAACTCTACTTGTATCCTCACTGTAATTTGTACATTTGAGCTGATAGTAGAGTTCAGACCGTAGATTGGCCTGAAAGTGTATTGATCTTCTCAACAGAAATCATCGATTGCAAAGAAAACCCAATGTTTCTGCCCAGTGTCGAACTGGGGACCTCTTGCTTGTTAAGCAAACGTGATAACCGCTAAACTACAGAAACATTTCTCGGCTGTTGGACAGAAATCTTCAAGTCCATGCTTGTTAAAAGCCTGGAAACGAAGAAAGAGATGGAGCCTGCCAGCGTCGCTAAAAGTTGAAATATTCTGTGGAGAGCTGAATGTTGTTTCTGCTTGAAATTAAACCAAGGACATTTTGCGTGTAAAGCAAGTGAACATTATTCATTAACTCTACTTGTATCCTCACTGTAATTTGTACATTTGAGCTGATAGTAGAGTTCAGACCGTAGATTGGCCTGAAAGTGTATTGATCTTCTCAACAGAAATCAACTTAAGAAACGATTGCAAAGAAAACCCAATGTTTCTGCCCAGTGTCGAACTGGGGACCTCTTGCGTGTTAAGCAAAAGTGATAACCGCTACACTACAGAAACATTTCTTGGCTATTGGACAGAAATCTTCAAGTCTACGCTTGTTAAAAGCCTGGAAACGAAGAAAGAGATGGAGCCTGCCAGCGTCGCTAAAAGTTTAAATATTCCATGGAGAGCTGAATGTTGTTTCTGCTTGGAATTAAACCAAGGACATTTTGCGTGTAAAGCAAGGGAACATTATTCATTAACTCTACTTGTATCCTCACTGTAATTTGTACATTTGAGCTGATAGTAGAGTTCAGACCGTAGATTGGCCTGAAAGTGTATTGATCTTCTCAACAGAAATCAACTTAAGAAACGATTGCAAAGAAAACCCAATGTTTCTGCCCAATGTTGAACTGGGGACCTCTTGCGTGTTAAGCAAACGTGATAACCGCTAAACTACAGAAACGTTTCTTGGCTGTTGGACAGAAATCTTCAAGTCCATGCTTGTTAAAAGCCTGGAAACGAAGAAAGAGATGGAGCCTGCCAGCGTCGCTAAAAGTTGAAATATTCCGTGGAGAGCTGAATGTTGTTTCTGCTTGGAATTGGACCAAGGACATTTTGCGTGTAAAGCAAGGGAACATTATTCATTAACTCTACTTGTATCCTCACTGTAATTTGTACATTTGAGCTGATAGTAGAGTTCAGACCGTAGATTGGCCTGAAAGTGTATTGATCTTCTCAACAGAAATCAACTTAAGAAACGATTGCAAAGAAAACCCAATGTTTCTGCCCAGTGTCGAACTGGGGACCTCTTGGGTGTTAAGCAAACGTGATAACCGCTACACTACAGAAACATTTTTCAGCTGTTGGACAGAAATCTTCAAGTCCATGCTTGTTAAAAGCCTGGAAACGAAGAAAGAGATGGAGCCTGCCAGCGTCGCTAAAAGTTTAAATATTCCGTGGAGAGCTAAATGTTGTTTCTGCTTGGAATTAAACCAAGGACTTTTTGCGTGTAAAGCAAGGGAACATTATTCATTAACTCTACTTGTATCCTCACTGTAATTTGTACATTTGAGCTGATAGTAGAGTTCAGACCGTAGATTGGCCTGAAAGTGTATTGATCTTCTCAACAGAAATCAACTTAAGAAACGATTGCAAAGAAAACCCAATGTTTCTGCCCAGTGTCGAACTGGGGACCTCTTGCGTGTTAAGCAATTGTGATAACCGCTACACTACAGAAACATTTCTTGGCTGTTGGACAGAAATCTTCAAGTCCATGCTTGTTAAAAGCCTGGAAACGAAGAAAGAGATGGAGCCTGCCAGCGTCGCTAAAAGTTGAAATATTCCATCGAGAGCTGAATGTTGTTTCTGCTTGGAATTGGACCAAGGACATTTTGCGTGTAAAGCAAGGGAACATTATTCATTAACTCTACTTGCATCGTCACTGTAATTTGTACGTTTGAGCTGTTAGAAGAGTTCAGACCGTAGATTGGCCTGAAAGTGTATTGATCTTCTCAACAGAAATCAACTTAAGAAACGATTGCAAAGAAAACCCAATGTTTCTGCCCAGTGTCGAACTGGGGACCTCTTGCGTGTTAAGCAAACGTGATAACCGCTACACTACAGAAACATTTTTCAGCTGTTGGACAGAAATCTTCAAGTCCATGCTTGTTAAAAGCCTGGAAACGAAGAAAGAGATGGAGCCTGCCAGCGTCGCTAAAAGTTGAAATATTCTGTGGAGAGCTGAATGTTGTTTCTGCTTGAAATTAAACCAAGGACATTTTGCGTGTAAAGCAAGTGAACATTATTCATTAACTCTACTTGTATCCTCACTGTAATTTGTACATTTGAGCTGATAGTAGAGTTCAGACCGTAGATTGGCCTGAAAGTGTATTGATCTTCTCAACAGAAATCAACTTAAGAAACGATTGCAAAGAAAACCCAATGTTTCTGCCCAGTGTCGAACTGGGGACCTCTTGCGTGTTAAGCAAACGTGATAACCGCTACACTACAGAAACATTTTTCAGCTGTTGGACAGAAATCTTCAAGTCCATGCTTGTTAAAAGCCTGGAAACGAAGAAAGAGATGGAGCCTGCCAGCGTCGCTAAAAGTTTAAATATTCCATGGAGAGCTGAATGTTGTTTCTGCTTGGAATTAAAC
>JAWRVZ010001356.1:0-7500 GCA_037043235.1 Rhodeus uyekii
CTCACACTCTCCCTCACACACTCACACTCTCCCTCACACACTCACACTCTCCCTCACAAACTCACACTCACTCTCTCTCTCTCTCACACTCTCCCTCACAAACTCACACTCTCTCACACACTCTCTCTCTCTCAGACTCACACACATGCACTCTCTCACTTTCTCTCTCTCACACACACTCTCACAGTCTCTCTCGCTCACACACTCTCTCTCTCTCTCTCACACACACACACACACACACCTGGTTCAGTGTGCTTCCGCAGGCATACTCCAGGTTGCTGAGATGGAAGTGCAGCACTTTCTCCTCCAGTTCAGTGAAGTGAAGTCCAGATTCCTGCAGGAACGTCTTGTACACTTCCTGAATCTTCTCTGAACAACAAAAAACAAACCCTTCAGTCTCACAAACATCATCATCACCTTTATCATGTGTGTGACGTGTGCGCCAGCCGGTCTACAAGTAAAAATGTCTATTTCCATTAGGAAGTGCCGACAGAAGTTTAACAGTCAGTTTATGGAAGGCATGAACATTTAATGAAACCCTCATGTGTGACTCTTGAATGACGCACAGCACCAGATAAACAGATCTAGCTCTTAATTAATACTGAATTAATGTGGTTCATTCACTCGTGTCCCGACGGATCTCCCGACGGACGCTCACCCCCCAGCGCTGCATCCTGGCACTGCGGCTTGTCTTTCCTCCACTCGGACACAGCGTCCAGAACCGCATTAAAGTGGAAGTCCATGCGCTTGTCCAGAGCCGGATCAGTGACGCGTCCTCCTTCCTGAATCAGCTCACAGCGCACACCCAACCTGTGCATGCGCAGACCCAGCTGCACAAACACACACACAGCGTCAACTAGATACACAACAATGGATACAGCTCTGTGTGCGTGAGTGTGTGTTTGTCACCTGCTCACACATCAGAGCGATGGGGTTGTTCACGCAGCCGTTCACTATCTGAGCGCCGCGCCCCACCGTTACGCCCAACGACGCATCATCCCAAACTCTGCCTCCGATTCGCTCCCTGGCCTCCAGAACCACCACCTGACGACCAATCAGAGAACAGAACGTCGCTTTTACATTTTACCATCAGACTTTTGCTCCAGGTCATGTGTTTTAAGAGTTGGTGTGTGTGTGCGTGTTGTTTAGTGTCGCACCTGCATGCCGAAGTTCTGGAGCTGACGAGCAGCAGCGAGACCCGCGGCTCCGGCACCGATGACCAGCACCTTCTGCTCAGACACACACATCATGCGTTCACATGTAAGAGGCCGTTCACACAGGAAAGAATCAAGCGGCTCTGATCGGTGCTGATGACCGTCTGCGGCACGCACAGCACACTCACACAAACACACACAGCACTCATCATAAACACATGCTGCTCAACCCTTTACCAGCCTTACATTCACACTCAGTGCCTCGCGCTTCTCCTGTTCTGTGTGAACGACCACTAACATTCTCATGCCTGCTGGGATCTGGGTTTGTGAGGGTGAGACTCACGTTGAGCTGTGCGTCGGGCAGCAGTGGCCGCTTGATCTGCAGCGCTCCCGTGTTGATCAGCCCCTTCCGGCTCATAAAGTCCAGAACCCGCTCCAGCTCCTGCACGCAGCGAATCCGCACCAGCCCGCGCACAAGCACATGAGGAGCGCACTTCTGCAGCGTCAGCACCTCCTGAACAACAACAGAACACATCAGAACCTCCTGAATAACACCAGAACAACAATAGAACACAGCAGAACCTCCTGAATAACACCAGAACAACAATAGAACACAGCAGAACCTCCTGAATAACACCAGAACAACAATAGAACACAGCAGAACCTCCTGAATAACACCAGAACAACAATAGAACACAGCAGAACCTCCTGAATAACACCAGAACAACAATAGAACACATCAGAACCTCCTGAACAACAACAGAACACGGCAGAACCTCCTGAATAACACCAGAACAACAATAGAACACAGCAGAACCTCCTGAACAACAACAGAACACGGCAGAACCTCCTGAATAACAATAGAAAACAGCAGAACCTCCTGAATAACACCAGAACAACAATAGAACACATCAGAACCTCCAGAACAACAATAGAAAACAGCAGAACCTCCTGAATAACACCAGAACAACAATAGAACACAGCAGAACCTCCTGAATAACACCAGAACAACAATAGAACACAGCAGAACCTCCTGAATAACACCAGAACAACAATAGAACACAGCAGAACCTCCAGAACAACAATAGAACACAGCAGAACCTCCTGAATAACACCAGAACAACAATAGAACACAGCAGAACCTCCTGAATAACACCAGAACAACAATAGAACACAGCAGAACCTCCTGAATAACACCAGAACAACAATAGAACACAGCAGAACCTCCTGAATAACACCAGAACAACAATAGAACACAGCAGAACCTCCTGAATAACACCAGAACAACAATAGAACACATCAGAACCTCCTGAACAACAACAGAACACGGCAGAACCTCCTGAATAACACCAGAACAACAATAGAACACAGCAGAACCTCCTGAACAACAACAGAACACGGCAGAACCTCCTGAATAACAATAGAAAACAGCAGAACCTCCTGAATAACACCAGAACAACAATAGAACACATCAGAACCTCCAGAACAACAATAGAAAACAGCAGAACCTCCTGAATAACACCAGAACAACAATAGAACACAGCAGAACCTCCTGAATAACACCAGAACAACAATAGAACACAGCAGAACCTCCTGAATAACACCAGAACAACAATAGAACACAGCAGAACCTCCAGAACAACAATAGAACACAGCAGAACCTCCTGAATAACACCAGAACAACAATAGAACACAGCAGAACCTCCTGAATAACACCAGAACAACAATAGAACACAGCAGAACCTCCTGAATAACACCAGAACAACAATAGAACACAGCAGAACCTCCTGAATAACACCAGAACAACAATAGAACACAGCAGAACCTCCTGAATAACACCAGAACAACAATAGAAAACATCAGAACCTCCTGAACAACAACAGAACACAGTAGAACCTCATAAACAACAACAGAACCTCCTGAACAACACCAGAACCTGAAGAACAAGCAGGAGCAGAACCTCCTGAACAACAACAACAAGACACACAACAGAAGCTCCTGAACAACAACAGAACACAGCTGCACCTCCTGAACAACAACAGAACACAGCTGCACCTCCTGAACAACAACAGACACACAACAGAACCTCCTGAACAACAACAGAACACAGCTGCACCTCCTGAACAACAACAGAACACAGCTGCACCTCCTGAACAACAACAGAACACAGCTGCACCTCCTGAACAACAACTGAACACACACCAGAACCTCCTGAACAACACCAGAACACACATCAGAACCTCATGAACAACAACAGAACACAGCAGAACCTCATAAACAACAACAGAACCTCCTGAACAACACCAGAACCTGAAGAACAAGCAGGAGCAGAACCTCCTGAACAACAACAACAACAGAACACAGTAGAACCTCCTGAACAACAACAACAAGACACACAACAGAAGCTCCTGAACAACAACAATAGAACACACCAGAACCCCCCGAACCACAACAGAACCTCCTGAACAACACCAGAACCTGAAGAACAAGCAGGAGCAGAACCTCCTGAACAACAACAACAGAACACAGTAGAACCTCCTGAACAACAACAACAAGACACACAACAGAAGCTCCTGAACAACAACAATAGAACACACCAGAACCCCCCGAACAACAACAGAACACAGCAGAACCTCCTGAACAACACCAGAACCTCCGAACAACAACAGAACACACACCACAACCTCCTGAACAACAACAATAGAACACACCAGAACCCCCCGAACAACAACAGAACACAGCAGAACCTCCTGAACAACAAAAGAACACAGCAGAACCGCCTGAACAACACCAAAACCTCCTGAACAACAACAGAACACACACCAGAACCTCCTAAACAACACCATAACCTCCTGAACAACAACAGAACACAGCAGAAACTCCTGAACAACAACAGAACACAGCAGAACCTCCTGAACAAAAACAACAAAAATCACACCAGAACCTCCTGAACAACACCAGAACACACATCAGAACCTCATGAACAACACCAGAACCTCCTGAACAACAACAGAACACAGTAGAACCTCATAAACAACAACAGAACCTCCTGAACAACACCAGAACCTGAAGAACAAGCAGGAGCAGAACCTCCTGAACAACAACAACAAGACACACAACAGAAGCTCCTGAACAACACCAGAACCTCCTGAACAACACCCGAACCTCCGAACAACAACAGAACACACAGCAGAACCTCCTGAACAACAAAAGAACACAGCAGAACCGCCTGAACAACACCAAAACCTCCTGAACAACAACAGAACACACACCAGAACCTCCTAAACAACAACATAACCTCCTGAACAACAACAGAACACAGCAGAAACTCCTGAACAACAACAGAACACAGCAGAACCTCCTGAACAACAACAGAACACAGCAGAACCTCCTGAACAACAACAGAACACACACCAGAACCTCCTAAACAACAACAGAACCTCCTGAACAACAATAGAACACAGCAGAACCTCCTGAACAACAACAACAACAGAACACAGCAGAACCTCCTGAACAACAACAGACACACAACAGAAGCTCCTAAACAACAACAACAGAGTGTCATCAAGATGGCGCCGCGGATGGCTGCCTCGGTGTGGAGCTCTTCAGTGATTGTTTTGTTTTTGTTTGTTTGTTCTGCTTTTAGTCATTCTTTTCCGATCATTTTCACCAAAAACGAACTACTGGATATTAGGAAACACACACCAGACAATATTTCTGCGGTTTTTGATTATTCGGACGTTTTACTCGATATCCTCGTTGGAGTCAAGACTGTCTCTTTAAAACCGAGCGGCCAGACGCAAGCGGGGGAAGCGAGCTGGGGCGCTGGTTAAACTCCGCTCACGCGGCTTCCGCACTCCTCTTCCCAGTATTCATCTTGCTAATCTCCGCTCTCTTCCTAATAGACTTGAATTGTCAATATAATAATAGACTTGACCTAATAGACTTGAATTGCTTGAAGACCTAATAAACTTGAATTATCAATATAATAATCAAACTATCAATCAATCAAATCAATAATCAAAACTTAACACTTAATATTCATAATTTACTTAATACTTAATATTCATCAATTATATTGATTCGCCTGCTCTTTTGAGGCTGCCGTTCAGCCAAACAAACTTTGTTTATAATGTTTTCATGTGAGCACTGTAAAGCTGCTTTGAAACAATCTGTATTGTAAAAAGCGCTATATAAGTATTTTTATAACAAGGATTTTTCCAACTCTGCTGCACTGTGCTTTACTGAAACCTGGTTAAGTGAAGCCACACCGGACAATGCACTGCATCTGACAGGCTTCCAGTTCTTCCAAGCCGATCGCATCACGGAACTAATCGGGAAAACGAGAGGTGGAGGTTTGTGTTTCTACATCAACGAAAGTTGGTGTTCAGATATAACAACGCTGAAGACATGCTCTCCTAACCTAGAGACCCACTTCATAAACCGTAAACCTTTCTATTCACCGCATGAGTTTTCCTCGTTTATTCTCGTGAATGTTTACATTCCTCCAGACGCGTGTGTCAGCGCGGCATTACAACAGCTGGCTGAACAAATAGCTGAGACTGAACAAAAGTATCTCTTTTAATCATTCTTGGGGATTTTAACAAAGCAAATCTCTCCCATGAACTGCCAAAATACAGACAGTACATTACATGTCCCACCAGAGAGTAATATTCTTGACCACTGCTACACCACAATAAAGAATGCATATCACTCCGTCCCACGGGCAGCTTTGGGGCTTTCTGATCACTGTGTGGTTCATCTTATACCATCCCACAGGCAGAAACTGAAATCAGCTAAACCTGCAAAAAAGACTGTAAAAAGACGGACTAATGAAGCAGAGCGGGACCTACAAGCCTGCTTCGACTGCACTGATTGGAATGTTTTTGAAGCTGCTACCACTGATCTGGATGAGCTCACAGATACTGCAACATCATACATCAGTTTCTGTGAGGATACACACATTCCTACCAGGACATTCTTATCATTTCCTAATGATAAACCATGGTTTACTGGGAAACTCAAACAACTTCGTCATGCCAAAGAGGACGCTTACAGAAGGGGGGATGGGGTCTTGTACAACCAGGCCAGGAACAGACTGACAAAGGAGATCAGAGCTGCTAAAAGAAGCTACTCTGAAAAGCTGAGAAACCAGTTTTCTTCAAACAACCCTACTGCTGTCTGGTCAGGCCTGAAGAATATCACCATTTACAAGCCACCATCCCACCGACCTGCTGAGAATCAACATCTGGCGGATGAGCTAAACACTTTTTACTGCAGGTTTGAGAAACCCAATCTCACACCTCAAAACCACTCTGACCTGCACTTCACATGTCCCCCAACACCTCCTGCACCCCCTCTCCTCCTCCCCGCCATCCAACCAGAGCTTAAGGTCTGTGTGGAGCAGGTAACCAAAATCTTCAAAAGACAGAAGATAAGGAAAGCTTCAGGCCCAGACGGCATCTCATCTGCTTGTTTGAAAGCCTGCGCTGACCAACTGGCTCCAGTCTTCACGCGGATCTTCAATAGATCATTGGAGCAGTGTGAAGTTCCCCGTTGCTTGAAACGCTCCACCATCATTCCTGTCCCCCAAAAAAACAAAATCACTGGACTTAATGACTACAGACCTGTCGCTCTCACATCTGTGGTCATGAAGTCATTTGAAAGACTGGTTCTGGCCCACCTGAAGGACATCACTGGACCCTTGCTGGATCCTCTCCAATTTGCCTACAGAGCAAACAGGTCTGTGGATGATGCAGTCAACATGGGACTGCATTATATCCTGCAACATCTCGACAGACCTGGGACTTATGCAAGGATCTTATTTGTGGACTTCAGTTCGGCCTTCAACACCATCATGCCTGATCTTCTTACAGCTAAACTGACCCAGCTCTCCTTGCCATCCTCAATCTGTCAGTGGATCACCAGCTTCCTGACAGACCGGCAGCAGCGAGTGAGACTGGGGAAACTCACATCCAGGACTCTCACTACCAGCATTGGCGCCCCCCAGGGGTGTGTTCTCTCCCCACTGCTCTTCTCCCTGTACACCAATGACTGCACTTCTAAAGACCCTTCTGTGAAGCTCCTGAAATTTGCAGACGACACCACCGCCATCAGACTCATCCGAAACGGTGACGAGTCTGCTTACAGACTAGAGCAGGGGTGGCCAACCTGTTCAGCATGATGAGCCACAGAATAAAGCTCATGACTGCAGAGAGCCGCATAAAAGACTGTTGAATTCGCAATTGTTGATGGGGTTTTGACATTAGAAATGTCTCGCACATATATCACACATTTTATAGGTTAATAAATAATTTGTTTTATACATATCACACCCGCGAGCTAT
>JAWRVZ010001356.1:10000-29189 GCA_037043235.1 Rhodeus uyekii
CTAATAAAAATACAAACATTTTCATACATTTCTCAACAGACAGAAATAAATACACTTTCATATGTTTTTATGAGTAAAATGTATAAATCAGGTAAGCGACACATGAACAATTCTTAACTAAACTATAAGTTTGGTATGTATGATGATTCAGAGTTAAATTAAACAGTTAAACGTGTGTTTTGGCTGTTTTGTCAGCAAGAGTTCCTGAAGGCAGACTCACGCTGAGGTGGCGCTACCCGCCGTTGCTCGGGCCGCTGGTTGCCGGGCGCGGCGGACGGGCTCATGCCCACACAGTCGGGGTAATAAGCGCTGAGGAACGGGCTGGCAGGACTGTCTTTAAACAGCGGTGGCAGGATTAGCATGGAGTGCCACCAGCTGTCCGTCACTCCAACCACACGCTGACCAACAATAACATCATCATCATCATCAGAGACGACACTGACCAATCACACGCTTCCCAGCAAACCACACACTCTCACACACACAAACAAAGTGTTTTTTAATCATGTCATTCTGTCTGAACTTCATGATTAACACACTTCTGTTTGATTTAAGAACATGCGGTGTGTGTAAGATCAATGATTCACTGATCAAAAGAGGAAGTGATGTTTTACCACGTCCTCCGGCTGGGAACACGCATCACTTCCTTCGATCTGTGAAACAGAAGCACATTCAGATGAAGGATCAGCACACGCTCCGGGACCGGAAGCGGAACGACAGGTTCTTACCTTGGTGCTGTTGAGCTTCATGCCGCAACGGTACGAGGACGCCAGCGCAGCCGTCAGCGGCGTCTCTTTATTCAGCTGACGCCATTTACCGCAGTCTGCTTTACTGCACTGAACCTGCAACACACGAAACCACACCATCAACAGCCACTTCTGCGCTGACAGCAGAGACAGAGCCTCGTGTTTACTCACCGTGCATTAACTCATGCTAACTCTGATATTAAATGTATTAGTAAATGTTGAAAAACACTGAGATTTGAAAGATACTATTCGGAAATCCATTGCCGCTTATATATATATATATTTTCATTTTTCTTATTTGTACCTATATTCTTTTCTTGGTCTTATTTTTCATATGTACTTTTTCCTTTTTCTTATTTGAATGAGTTGTAAAGAGTGATGTATAATCAAGTTAGACTTTTTATTAGTTAAAACCTTTCTTTACTTTTCTGTAGTTTTCCATAGAGTAAGGATTAATATTGTCAGCACTTCTCAGCAGATAGAGCATGTTATCAGAATGTTTTGGGTACTGTTTCTGTTGAGAGTTGGAGCCTGAGCCGAGTTCAGCCTTGGAGAAGCTGTATGTGTGTGTGTGTGTGTGTGTTTGTTATTATGGTCTGTATTGGTGAGGTGATTAACTGGCACCATCAGGAGACGGAATGACTTGTTGTTCTCGACAAGCCACGTCACGAACCCGTCAACCACGTGATCAACGAAGATATGCTTCAGACTGTCTGCTCTTGTGTGGAAAATTACTAGTTCTGTTTTTCTTTCTATCTTAGCCAATCAGAATCATTTAAATGTCATCATTGACGTAGTTAGCACCCTCTGTTAGAGTATAATTGCTGTAACAATGTTATTGTATTTGGGGCGGCCTACGAACTCCTTGTGAGACCTGAAGCTTCTGCTGATGAAACTGCAAACTAAACTTCACTAAACTTTCTTCTATTGATGCACTTCTGACTCCTGCTCTTCATTCAACATATCTGGTCCTCGGGTCTTAACTGTAAATCCCCTACAGATTAATAAATGCTGCAGATGCATTGCTCACTAATAACCCTTTCCTAATGTACAGACGAACCCTTAAAGATTACTCAGACACTGGTCTAGGCTACATAGTGTAGGTTACTCAGACACTGGTCTAGGCTATATAGTCTAGTTTACTCAGACACTGGTCTAGGCTATATAGTCTAGGTTACTCAGACACTGGTCTAGGCTATATAGTCTAGTTTACTCAGACACTGGTCTAGGCTATATAGTCTAGGTTACTCAGACACTGGTCTAGGCTACATAGTCTAGGTTACTCAGACACTGGTCTAGGCTATATAGTCTAGTTTACTCAGACACTGGTCTAGGCTACATAGTCTAGG
Organism: Rhodeus uyekii; assembly: GCA_037043235.1. Taxonomy (NCBI): domain Eukaryota; kingdom Metazoa; phylum Chordata; class Actinopteri; order Cypriniformes; family Acheilognathidae; genus Rhodeus; species Rhodeus uyekii. Next base: position 12,096 of record JAWRVZ010001356.1, read on the forward strand.
TTACTCAGACACTGGTCTAGGCTATATAGTCTAGGTTACTCAGACACTGGTCTAGGCTATATAGTCTAGGTTACTCAGACACTGGTCTAGGCTATAGTCTAGTTTACTCAGACACTGGTCTAGGCTATATAGTCTAGTTTACTCAGACACTGGTCTAGGCTATATAGTCTAGGTTACTCAGACACTGGTCTAGGCTATATAGTCTAGTTTACTCAGACACTGGTCTAGGCTATATAGTCTAGGTTACTCAGACACTGGTCTAGGCTACATAGTCTAGGTTACTCAGACACTGGTCTAGGCTATATAGTCTAGTTTACTCAGACACTGGTCTAGGCTACATAGTCTAGGTTACTCAGACACTGGTCTAGGCTATATAGTCTAGGTTACTCAGACACTGGTCTAGGCTATATAGTCTAGGTTACTCAGACACTGGTCTAGGCTATAGTCTAGTTTACTCAGACACTGGTCTAGGCTACATAGTCTAGTTTACTCAGACACTGGTCTAGGCTATAGTCTAGTTTACTCAGACACTGGTCTAGGCTATATAGTCTAGTTTACTCAGACACTGGTCTAGGCTACATAGTCTAGGTTACTCAGACACTGGTCTAGGCTATATAGTCTAGTTTACTCAGACACTGGTCTAGGCTATATAGTCTAGGTTACTCAGACACTGGTCTAGGCTATATAGTCTAGTTTACTCAGACACTGGTCTAGGCTACATAGTCTAGTTTACTCAGACACTGGTCTAGGCTACATAGTCTAGTTTACTCAGACACTGGTCTAGGCTACATAGTCTAGTTTACTCAGACACTGGTCTCACCCAGTAGGGCAGCTGCTGGTCGGCCATGAACGCTTTAAGGCTGGGTTCGCTCTTCCCATTGCTGGTCCAAATCCTCTTCCACGTGGAGAAGGTCTCGTATCCGTCTTTATGACTGCCGAAGAACAGACGGATGATCAGACAGTGACACGAGTAACACAGCATTACCCATCAGCACTCACCTTCTGTAGTAATGATCAAAACACTCGTTACAGAAGTGCTCGCCACACGACAGGTGATACCAGCGAGATGTGTATCCGTTTCTAGCACACCTGCCGAAAGAGGACATTCACAGGGGTCGGTCAGCAAACACACTGACCGCAATCACAGAACCTGATCTGAATCATTTCTGATGAACTCTGATCACTAATTCTGTTTATTACTGTGAAGCTCCTTTGACATTATTTGTACTGTATATCGTTACAATGACGATTCTCATTCATGTAATGCAGTCATTTTTATTTTAATCACACACACACACACCTCTCAGACGCACTGGCGAAACACACAGGGTACGTCGCTGGACATCCGGATTTCTCACACTTCCTGAACTTCTTCTCAGATTGATCGTCGTCTTCTCCGGTCTCTGTGGCTTTCTTTCTCGTCTGACACACACACACACACACACACACACACACGTTCAGTTGTCCTGTAGGTGCTGCTGATGATCCTCTGATGTTTCTAACCCTCACCTGTGTTGTAGGTGTGCTGCTGCTGCTTCGGCCCCGCCCACCGGAGTCAGCCCCGCCCACTGCTGCTGCCGAGCGCTTCCTGCCGCGACTGCGACCCGCTGAACACAAACACACACATATAGTCTAGGTTACTTATATATACATATATATATAAAATACATGTGCGAGTAGTTTTTATTACTACATACTAAACAAAACAAGTGTATGCCTGTCACACACACATTCTCTCTCTGTCTCTCACACACACACACACACACACATATATATATATATGAAAAAATACATGTGTGAGTAGTCTTTATTACTACAGACTAAACAAAATAAGTGTGTGCATGCAAGTCTGGCATGCACACACACATTCTCTCTCTCTCTCTCTCTCTCTCTCTCTCTCTCTCACACACACACACACACACTCAGTATCATGACACATTAATGTGAATAAATGACTCTCACCTGAGTCCGCTAGCATTGATAATGGTGTTTCTGTTAAACCACTGGATATTTGACTCTTTATTCTTTATTTAGAGGAATGTTTGTCTCTTTGTTCCTGAAGGAAACATTAAATTCAGCATCGTTTATTCTGCCTGATATGCAGGAAACCCACTGTGTGTGACGTCACTTCCGATGCTGCGCTTTACAACACAAACCAAAATAAAAGTCCCTCCTCTGTTCCCACTGTAGTCTGTTATTATAGTGTGAATGCATGAAAGTGATCAAGTTTCTTTAGAAATCGACGCTACCTGCTCAGTTTTTTGCGTAAATTAAGAAATGGAGAGGAGATCTTCCGCTTTGAGTCTGACAGGAAGTTTGTCTCCAGCGACGCTCCGTAAGCTCCTCGCGTTACCATGGCGACCGCAGCGCGTTCCGCTCCACCGCTGTAAACACGCGCCGCTGATCAAACATGCTGTCCAGCGCGCCGCTCGCGACCAGCTTCCCGCGGACACGCGCAGCGGCCAACAGGAGCGCGCAGCCTGAGGTGAGTCCGTCTGTCCGAACTCTATTTCAGTGAGTCAGTTCGGTTCGGTGAGTTCGTCTGTCAGAACTCTATTTCAGTGAGTCGGTTCGGTGAGTTCGTCTGTCAGAACTCTGTTTCAGTGAGTCGGTTCGGTGAGTTCGTCTGTCAGAACTCTGTTTCAGTGAGTCGGTTCGGTGAGTTCGTCTGTCCGGACACTGACAGAGTTCTGACAGAGTCGGACTGACCAAACCGAGTCACCAAACCGAGTCACTGACACAGACCAAGTCGGTTCTCCTGTGTTTTCCAGGCGCTGAGATTCGCGGATCCGGCTCGAGTCGTTCAGCTGCTGCAGGATCCGCTCTCAGTAAGACCCTGTTTGATGAATCATGATTGAGTTATTATGGGCTTGCTTTCATTCTGTCTCTTTTTCAGTCCTCGTTAAAAGAGAGACATGTTTTCATCCTGAAGAAGGTGGTAAAAAGATACCAGCACGGATTTGTATCCTTAAAGTTTCACATAGAATAATTTATCAAAATCATAAAAATGGCATTTTAAATTTGAAATATGTAAGTGAGATGTTGTGTTTTCTGTGGGCGCGAGAAGAGTCTGACCTGCAGGAGAATAACGAATCAGAGCTCAAACTTCATCAAATATCAGACATGTTCAGAAGATCATTCATTATTCACATCAGAATCATACATGGCATGCTTATTGTTGTATCATCAGAACCTGAGAGTTGTGTGCAGAGAGTGTGTGTGTGTGTGTGCAGAGAGAGAGAGTGTGTGTGTGTGTGTGTGCAGAGAGAGTGTGTGTGTGCAGAGAGAGTGTGTGTGTGCAGAGTGAGTGTGTGTGTGTGCAGAGAGAGAGTGTGTGTGTGTGCAGAGAGAGAGTGTGTGTGTGCAGAGAGAGACTGTGTGTGCAGAGAGAGTGTGTGTGTGCAGAGTGAGTGTGTGTGTGTGCAGAGAGAGAGTGTGTGTGTGTGTGCAGAGAGAGAGTGTGTGTGTGCAGAGAGAGAGTGTGTGTGCAGAGAGAGTGTGTGTGTGCAGAGAGAGTGTGTGTGTGCAGAGAGAGTGTGTGTGTGCAGAGTGAGTGTGTGTGTGTGCAGAGAGAGAGTGTGTGTGTGTGTGCAGAGAGAGAGTGTGTGTGCAGAGAGAGTGTGTGTGTGCAGAGAGAGTGTGTGTGTGCAGAGTGAGTGTGTGTGTGTGCAGAGAGAGAGTGTGTGTGTGTGTGCAGAGAGAGTGTGTGGGTGTGTGTGCAGAGAGAGTGTGTGGGTGTGTGTGCAGAGAGAGAGTGTGTGTGTGCAGAGAGAGAGTGTGTGTGTGTGTGTGCAGAGAGAGTGTGTGTGTGTGTGTGTGCAGAGAGAGTGTGTGTGTGTGTGCAGAGAGAGTGTGTGTGTGCAGAGAGAGTGTGTGTGTGCAGAGAGAGTGTGTGTGTGCAGAGTGAGTGTGTGTGTGTGCAGAGAGAGAGTGTGTGTGTGTGTGCAGAGTGAGTGTGTGTGTGTGCAGAGAGAGTGTGTGGGTGTGTGTGCAGAGAGAGAGTGTGTGTGTGCAGAGAGAGAGTGTGTGTGTGTGTGTGCAGAGAGAGTGTGTGTGTGTGTGTGCAGAGAGTGTGTGTGTGCAGAGAGAGTGTGTGAGTGTGTGTGTGTGTGTGTGTGTGCAGAGAGTCTGTGTGTGTGCAGAGAGAGTGTGTGTGTGTGTGTGTGTGTGTGTGTGTGTGTGCAGAGAGAGTGTGTGTGTGCAGAGAGAGTGTGTGTGTGCAGAGAGTGTGTGTGTGCAGAGAGTGTGTGTGTGTGTGAGTGTGTGTGTGCAGAGAGTCTGTGTGTGTGTGTGTGTGTGCAGAGAGTGTGTGTGTGTGTGTGTGCAGAGAGTGTGTGAGTGTGTGTGCAGAGAGTGTGTGAGTGTGTGTGCAGAGAGTCTGTGTGTGTGCAGAGAGAGTGTGTGTGTGTGTGTGTGTGTGTGTGCAGAGAGAGTGTGTGTGTGCAGAGAGAGTGTGTGTGTGCAGAGAGAGTGTGTGTGTGCAGAGAGAGTGTGTGTGTGCAGAGAGAGTGTGTGTGTGTGTGCAGAGAGTGTGTGAGTGTGTGTGCAGAGAGTCTGTGTGTGTGCAGAGAGAGTGTGTGTGTGTGAGTGTGTGTGTGTGTGCAGAGAGAGTGTGTGTGTGCAGAGAGAGTGTGTGTGTGCAGAGAGAGTGTGTGTGTGCAGAGAGAGTGTGTGTGTGCAGAGAGAGTGTGTGTGTGCAGAGAGAGTGTGTGTGTGCAGAGAGTGTGTGTGTGCAGAGAGAGTGTGTGTGTGCAGAGAGTGTGTGTGAGTGTGTGTGTGTGTGAGTGTGTGTGTGCAGAGAGTCTGTGTGTGTGTGTGTGTGTGCAGAGAGTCTGTGTGTGTGTGTGTGTGTGTGTGCAGAGAGTGTGTGTGTGTGTGCAGAGTGTGTGTGTGTGTGTGTGTGTGTGTGCAGAGAGTCTGTGTGTGTATGTGTGTGCAGAGAGTCTGTGTGTGTGTGTGCAGAGAGTGTGTGTGTGTGTGTGCAGAGAGTGTGTGTCTGTGAGTGTGTGTGTGTGTGAGTGTGTGTGTGTGCAGAGAGTGTGTGTGTGTGTGTGTGCAGAGTGTGTGTGTGTGCAGAGAGTGTGTGTGCAGAGTGTGTGTGTGTGTGCAGAGTGTGTGTGTGTGCAGAGAGTGTGTGTGTGTGTGTGTGTGTGTGTGTGCAGAGAGTGTGTGTGTGTGTGCAGAGTGTGTGTGTGTGTGCAGAGTGTGTGTGTGTGTGTGTGCAGAGTGTGTGTGTGTGTGTGTGTGTGTGCAGAGAGTGTGTGTGTGTGCGCAGAGTGTGTGTGTGTGCAGAGAGTGTGTGTGTGTGCAGAGTGTGTGTGTGTGCAGAGAGTGTGTGTGTGTGTGTGCAGAGGGTGTGTGTGAGTAATCATGTCCTCTGGGAAAGCTTCACGTCACAGGACTCAGCGTTTTCCAGCTGTGATCATGAAGGTTTCCGTGACGCCGCTCTCTGTGGGATGTTGTGCTGTTGTTGATATTGATGATGAGGCGATTAAACCCTTTCCTTAAATGCTGAGTCCAGCTGATGAAGGATCTCGCTGACGTAGGAAAGATTCTGAACCTTGTTGCTGAAAAAGTGCCCAATCACCCGGAATATGCCCAAGTCCTCTGTGACGTCCTTCAGATCTGCGGGTGAGATTCTCAGATAACATTGCATGACGTTATGAAGTGCCGTCGCACGAACTGACCGATGCTCGATGTCTTCAAGTCTGCCCTTCCTGAAGGAGAAGCCGTCGGACGAGGTGAAGTTCGCTGCCGCTGCCGCAGACTGTGTGTCTCAGATGGGTGAGTGTCAGCAAGCGTCTCCGTTAGTGTGTGTGTGTGTCCTTGCTTTCCTGAACACCTTCAGTGTGACGAACGGCTGAAAGCCGTACAGTCACGCCATGTGCTGCCAGTAGAGCTGCCAGTAGAGCTGCCACCGTCACACACGCGTCATGAGAACGAGATAATGGCCTTATTCCTCCCAAAGAAGAGCCAGAAGAAGCAGCCGTTCCTCTGGGGGAATGAGCTCACACACGTGCCGGTCAGACGGTGCGGTCAGTGCCGATCCAGCTGAACACACACTGCTGGAATCCAGTGCTGAACTCACACTGAACTGGGTCCAAATCACACAGCGATGGGAGAGACTTTCTCAGAGAGTGCTGGTGACCTCAGATGAGAGACCACATCTGGACAAGAGGAGCGTCCGGCACACTGACCCGGTCCAGAACACACACACAGCAGTCTTCCAGCAGCTGGACTCTCACTGTGGAGTCAGAGCATCCATTCCCAGAGGAGACCGGGAGAACCGGAGCGATGAGGAGGCAATGCTAGAGACACACAGATCCTCTTCTGCTCTCTGGACTCTCGGATCCGCTCCGATGACCCGCTGAGATCTCTAACAGCCTCTGAACTTCAGCACTCGTCCTCATGATAGGAAGATTTATTCTCTTCCGTCACGTGCGTCGGCTCGGGAAGAGAGGGAGAAAAGAGGAAACCTCCGTCTGCTGGATCTCCGTCTCATCCGCTCAAGCTCCCGTCCCGCATGACGCCGCAGAACCATCACTGCCATGGACCTGCTGCAGCTCAAAACAGTGTAATATTATATCAGTGTAAAACAGCTGTTTTCTGTGTGAATATATAATAAAGTGTCATTTATTCCTGTGATTAAAGCTGAATTTATTAGATGATTAATACAGTAAAACAGTGTAATATTATATCAGTGTAAAACAGCTGTTTTCTGTGTGAATATATAGTAAAGTGTCATTTATTCCTGTGATTAAAGCTGAATTTATTAGATGATAAATACAGTAAAACAGTGTAATATTATATCAGTGTAAAACAGCTGTTTTCTATGTGAATATATAGTAAAGTGTCATTTATTCCTGTGATTAAAGCTGAATTTATTAGATGATAAATACAGTAAAACAGTGTAATATTATATCAGTGTAAAACAGCTGTTTTCTATGTGAATATATAGTAAAGTGTCATTTATTCCTGTGATTAAAGCTGAATTTATTAGATGATAAATACAGTAAAACAGTGTAATATTATATCAGTGTAAAACAGCTGTTTTCTATGTGAATATATAGTAAAGTGTCATTTATTCCTGCGATTAAAGGAATCATTTTCAGCATCATTACTGCAGTCTTCAGTCACATGATGTTCACTATCTACATACAGTGGAGTTCAGTTATGTCGATGGCCGCGGGTTGCAAAAAAGCGTTGAGATAACCGTTTAGCGAGATAACCAACACGCAATATGGCGATTTATTTGATGAAGTGATCGGCATGCTATAAAAATGTACACACACTGCATATGTTTGCTATCAACAAAAGGCATATGTGCAGCAACTAACAGCAGAGATTGTAACGCTACTTTATGCTTATGTTGGGAATATACCTTTAAGACGGCGTGTGTGTGTGTGTGTGTGTTCTGGTGTGTGTGCGCGGGGAGGAGAGTGTGTGTGAGTGAGGAGAGAGATGACTGTTATACAGCATCATCTACTGCTATTCTCCTTCTTTTATTTGTGATGTTTGTCAGAGTGTTTTCTTTTTCCTGGTTTGTTCTTCTCATCTATAAACCTCGTCATCTGGACAGTCGTCAATCACTCTGACAGCCGTTACAAGATTTACCAGTATACGAAACAAACCACCTTCCATTCTCCATACAAACCTGTAATTATATTCTCCAACATTGGAAACAGAATTTCGCTCACAGCGTAAAGTCACATAAACACATTCGCTCATAACAGTCATTTCGCTCGGACACAGTTCTGATAGTGTTGCACACGCAGTTAATATGGTTTCTTTAAAGTCTAATGCTTTGAGTTTTGCCTTTAACGGTCTGCTTGAAAACAAATGCTTCTAAGCTTCTATCAGTAACGACGTCTTTGTCGATGTCAATGTAATCTGTGTTGTGTAATTTCGTAATCACTCTTGAACACCAGCATTCGTCCCATCAAAATGTCTTTTATTGGATCACTGGATTAACTCAAATACAGTAGAACCCCGACTTACGAAACGCTCTACGTACAAAACATTCAACATACGATAAAAGATTTCGGGTTTTGTTTCGCCCAGGTAACGACAAAATGATCGAGATGTGGAAAAACATTTCCGAGTTTTGTTTTGAAATTCGCGCTGATTTTGGTTCGGGTTGGATGAAGGGGAATAATCACTCAGGGAATAATCCAAAAGTGGTATTTATTAAAGGTGCATAGATGTGTGGTTACGCATGATCCATAAAACTTCAACGATTGGCACTAATTCCCTGTATTTCACTCGATAAACTATATACAATCTTCAGCCGATCTCTTTTACCTTAATCATCCGTCAGCTCTCTCAGATGGAAAGTTTTGGAATAGTCCATTTCGCGCTGAATGACAGGGATGGCTGGAATAGTCCATGTAAGAAGGGGAACACTTTTTACAATCCTGCTCTCCTATTGGTCAGCATTTTCTAATCACTCACCATGGATGTGAAGATTGTTGCTGAAGTGAAAAGGAAGAAGAGGATGCTTTACATTGCATTGAAATGGGTTAGGGTAAATGTGATGTTTTTGTAAGGCTTGGAACGGATTAGGCAATTTACATGTAAAAGCCTGACCGACATACGAAAAGATCGACTTACGAAGCCAACCTCGGAACGGATTAATTTCGTAAGTCGGGGTTCTACTGTAAGTTTGAGGACTCTGAAGCAATGAAAACAGTGTGCGCAGAAACACATGACGCGCTGTGAAAGAGAGTAAAGAACATTCAAAGAAGAAAAATAATCAACAAAACATTGTGTATATTACAAAAGTGCTCGAGGTCACAATTATATAACATGAAATCATCAATTACACATGACCTATGACATGACAAACTAACGCGTCAAAATCACAATCTGACTAAATGACAAGTGGCCGGAAAGACCGTAAAGACCAGAAGTGGTCATGACGAATTTGTCCCTGTTTCGTGCTCGAGATACCAGAATTCGGCGACGTAAAAGAATCGACATAATCGATAAGAAAATACTGAGACAAATAGGGAGTTTGACGGTTCCACTTCAAAAACGTCGATGTAACGGAGTTAAATGTTCAGGGAGGAAGGAGGCGGAACCGGCAGACGATCAAACAGACTTTAATGATAAATAAAACATAAACTCAAAAATGAAAGTAATGGCGGCAGTTCCTCACGGACAACTGCCGCCCACACAAAACACAACATAAACTCCAGGCCTGATCCTCTCTCGCTTTCACTGTCGTCGCTCCTCCTTTTATGTCTCCGCTCCTCGTGAGAATCGAGAGACACCGGTGGCTCGCAGGTGTCGCTCATTATCCATCACGCCACCGGCTCTCGTGACGCTCTCACGGTCCCTCGACCCCGCCCTGCTCGCCACAGTCGACATAATAGGATTGTGTGTAATTGAGTGTGTGTAATTGAGGTGTGTGTAATTGAGTGTGTGTAATTGAGTGTGTGTAATTGAGTTGTGTGTAATTGAGGTGTGTGTAATTGAGGTGTGTGTAATTGAGTGTGTGCAATTGAGGTGTGTGTAATTGAGTTGTGTGTAATTGAGTGTGTGTAATTGAGTGTGTGTAATTGAGTTGTGTGTAATTGAGTTGTGTGTAATTGAGTGTGTGTAATTGAGTTGTGTGTAATTGAGTGTGTGTAATTGAGTTGTGTGTAATTGAGGTGTGTGTAAATGAGGTGTGTGTAATTGAGGTGTGTGTAATTGAGTGTGTGTGTAATTGAGTTGTGTGTAATTGAGTTGTGTGTAATTGAGTGTGTGTAATTGAGTTGTGTGTAATTGAGGTGTGTGTAATTGAGGTGTGTGTAATTGAGTGTGTGTAATTGAGGTGTGTGTAATTGAGGTGTGTGTAATTGAGTGTGTGTAATTGAGGTGTGTGTAATTGAGGTGTGTGTAATTGAGGTGTGTGTAATTGAGGTGTGTGTAATTGAGGTGTGTGTAATTGAGTTGTGTGTAATTGAGTGTGTGTAATTGAGGTGTGTGTAATTGAGTTGTGTGTAATTGATTGTGTGTAATTGAGTGTGTGTAATTGAGTTGTGTGTAATTGAGTGTGTGTAATTGAGTTGTGTGTAATTGAGTTGTGTGTAATTGAGTGTGTGTAATTGAGTTGTGTGTAATTGAGTTGTGTGTAATTGAGGTGTGTGTAAATGAGGTGTGTGTAAATGAGGTGTGTGTAATTGAGGTGTGTGTAATTGAGTGTGTGTAATTGAGTGTGTGTAATTGAGGTGTGTGTAATTGAGTGTGTGTAATTGAGGTGTGTGTAATTGAGTGTGTGTAATTGAGGTGTGTGTAATTGAGTCGTGTGTAATTGAGTCGTGTGTAATTGAGTCGTGTGTAATTGAGTGTGTGTGTAATTGAGTGTGTGTAATTGAGGTGTGTGTAATTGAGTTGTGTGTAATTGAGGTGTGTGTAATTGAGTTGTGTGTAATTGAGTTGTGTGTAATTGAGGTGTGTGTAATTGAGTGTGTGTGTAATTGAGTGTGTGTGTAATTGAGTGTGTGTAATTGAGTGTGTGTAATTGAGTTGTGTGTAATTGAGTGTGTGTAATTGAGTGTGTGTAATTGAGGTGTGTGTAATTGAGTGTGTGTGTTTGAGTTGTGTGTAATTGAGTTGTGTGTAATTGAGTGTGTGTAATTGAGTGTGTGTAATTGAGTTGTGTGTAATTGAGTGTGTGTAATTGAGTGTGTGTAATTGAGGTGTGTGTAATTGAGTGTGTGTAATTGAGTGTGTGTAATTGAGGTGTGTGTAATTGAGTTGTGTGTAATTGAGTGTGTGTAATTGAGTGTGTGTAATTGAGGTGTGTGTAATTGAGTGTGTGTGTTTGAGTTGTGTGTAAATGAGTGTGTGTAATTGAGTGTGTGTAATTGAGGTGTGTGTAATTGAGGTGTGTGTAATTGAGGTGTGTGTAATTGAGGTGTGTGTAATTGAGTGTGTGTAATTGAGGTGTGTGTAATTGAGTGTGTGTAATTGAGGTGTGTGTAATTGAGTTTGTGTAATTGAGTGTGTGTAATTGAGGTGTGTGTAATTGAGTGTGTGTAATTGAGTTGTGTGTAATTGAGTTGTGTGTAATTGAGTTGTGTGTAATTTAGGTGTGTGTAATTGAGTTGTGTGTAATTGAGTGTGTGTAATTGAGTGTGTGTAATTGAGGTGTGTGTTTGAGTTGTGTGTAAATGAGTGTGTGTAATTGAGTGTGTGTAATTGAGTTGTGTGTAATTGAGTGTGTGTAATTGAGTGTGTGTGTTTGAGTTGTGTGTAATTGAGTTGTGTGTAATTGAGTGTGTGTAATTGAGGTGTGTGTAATTGAGTTGTGTGTAATTGAGTTGTGTGTAATTGAGTGTGTGTAATTGAGTGTGTGTAATTGAGGTGTGTGTAATTGAGTGTGTGTAATTGAGTGTGTGTAATTGAGGTGTGTGTAATTGAGTTGTGTGTAATTGAGTGTGTGTAATTGAGTGTGTGTGTAATTGAGTGTGTGTGTTTGAGTTGTGTGTAAATGAGTGTGTGTAAATGAGTGTGTGTAATTGAGGTGTGTGTAATTGAGGTGTGTGTAATTGAGGTGTGTGTAATTGAGGTGTGTGTAATTGAGGTGTGTGTAATTGAGTGTGTGTAATTGAGGTGTGTGTAATTGAGTGTGTGTAATTGAGGTGTGTGTAATTGAGTGTGTGTGTAATTGAGGTGTGTGTGTAATTGAGGTGTGTGTAATTGAGTTGTGTGTAATTGAGTTGTGTGTAATTGAGTTGTGTGTAATTGAGGTGTGTGTAATTGAGGTGTGTGTAATTGAGTGTGTGTAATTGAGTGTGTGTAATTGAGTGTGTGTAATTGAGTGTGTGTAATTGAGTGTGTGTAATTGAGTGTGTGTAATTGAGTGTGTGTAATTGAGTGTGTGTAATTGAGGTGTGTGTAATTGAGTTGTGTGTGTAATTGAGGTGTGTGTGTAATTGAGGTGTGTGTGTAATTGAGTGTGTGTAATTGAGTTGTGTGTGTAATTGAGGTGTGTGTGTAATTGAGGTGTGTGTGTAATTGAGGTGTGTGTGTAATTGAGGTGTGTGTGTAATTGAGGTGTGTGTGTAATTGAGTGTGTGTAATTGAGTGTGTGTAATTGAGTTGTGTGTAATTGAGTTGTGTGTAATTGAGGTGTGTGTAATTGAGGTGTGTGTAATTGAGTTGTGTGTGTAATTGAGTTGTGTGTGTAATTGAGTTGTGTGTGTAATTGAGTTGTGTGTGTAATTGAGTTGTGTGTGTAATTGAGGTGTGTGTGTAATTGAGGTGTGTGTGTAATTGAGGTGTGTGTGTAATTGAGGTGTGTGTGTAATTGAGGTGTGTGTAATTGAGTGTGTGTAATTGAGGTGTGTGTAATTGAGGTGTGTGTAATTGAGGTGTGTGTAATTGAGGTGTGTGTAATTGAGGTGTGTGTGTAATTGAGGTGTGTGTGTAATTGAGGTGTGTGTGTAATTGAGGTGTGTGTAATTGAGTTGTGTGTGTAATTGAGTTGTGTGTGTAATTGAGGTGTGTGTGTAATTGAGGTGTGTGTGTAATTGAGGTGTGTGTGTAATTGAGGTGTGTGTGTAATTGAGGTGTGTGTGTAATTGAGTTGTGTGTGTAATTGAGTTGTGTGTGTAATTGAGGTGTGTGTGTAATTGAGGTGTGTGTGTAATTGAGGTGTGTGTGTAATTGAGGTGTGTGTGTAATTGAGGTGTGTGTGTAATTGAGGTGTGTGTGTAATTGAGGTGTGTGTGTAATTGAGGTGTGTGTGTAATTGAGGTGTGTGTGTAATTGAGGTGTGTGTGTAATTGAGGTGTGTGTGTAATTGAGGTGTGTGTGTAATTGAGGTGTGTGTAATTGAGTGTGTGTAATTGAGTGTGTGTAATTGAGTGTGTGTAATTGAGTGTGTGTAATTGAGGTGTGTGTAATTGAGGTGTGTGTAATTGAGGTGTGTGTAATTGAGGTGTGTGTAATTGAGGTGTGTGTAATTGAGGTGTGTGTAATTGAGGTGTGTGTAATTGAGGTGTGTGTAATTGTCAAGTCCTCCTCCAATTCAATCCCCAAAGGACACTAGGACAACTCAAATTTTGACTAATCACTTTTTATTTTCTTGACTTTGTCAGGTGAATAAGTTTTCTTAATCTTTCTTAGCCTTTATTAGCCTTCATTAGTCTCTTAGCCTTCATTAGTCTCTTAGGTTGTAAACCTTTAAAAGATAGAAACAAAAGTTACAATTTTACCAAGCAATGTAAAATGTTTCAGTACATTTAACATTTACATTTTTCAAACTCAAAATGAATGAACAGAAAGTCATTTAAACAGAAAAGCAAATGAAGTCAATGCTGCAATGAGTTTCTAAACTAAACAGTAGTTAAACATACTTTACACAGCATATCAAACAATGAAATTAAATAAACATTGCACAGACCATTGGCGTCTTTGGGCTTGAATCTTCGAGTGGACTTGGTGTCTTCTCTCTCTGAAGTTTCTTTTGTTGAGTGAATGAGAACCTCTGGTTTTATCAGGTGCTCTCAATCAATGGAAATTACTAATCAGGTGGTGTACTGCTGATTTGCTGCTGGTGCACTCTGGGAAATGTAGTTTTTTACCCAATTTCTGAGATTTAGCTCAACACCTCCCACTTGAGCTCCTGGTTTCTCGAAATCCAGAGAGGTCACACAAGCCCTTGGTCCTTTGTTTGTTCTTCAATGGGAAGTAGAACGACAAGGCGTCTCACGTCTCTATGAAGAATTGTGGCTGGTATTTTGGTTTGAAGTCTCTTGGTTCTTTCACCATTTGCTCTTGTGGACCCTTCTTTGCCATTTGCCTTTGTGATGTTAACAGGATAGCTAGGAAAGGTTTTCACAAGCACATCTCTCACGATGCCTTTGCTGTCAGCATTGACACTGACCACTCTAGCAAGTTTGTACTGTCCTCTCAGGGCATTTTGGTCAGCCACCCAGACTACATCTCCGACTGCAACATTTCGCTCTTTGGTGTGCCATTTGTTTCTTACGAATAGATTAGGTCCAGCCAATTGACTCCACTTCTTCCAGAAATTGCTTACTTCTGCTTGAATAAGTTTAAGTCTCTTGTAAGGGTAGCCATCGAACTGGAAATCTCCAGGGTCTCCCTTTGGATTTGCACGTCCTAAAAGCAGAGAATTTGGGGTGATGTACTCTACACAGTCCTCTCTGCTTTGAGTTCTTGCATCAATGGGTCTCTCATTTGCAAGGTTGGCTACCATGAAGAGAAAAGTTTGGAGTTCTGCCCATGTGAAACCACCATCTCCACCAAGGTTGCTCAATGCCCGCTTCACTACTTTGACAGCTGCCTCTGCTGCTCCATTTCTATGGGGAGAGTCTGCAGGGTGGATCTTCCACGACCATTCTGTACCATTCCTGGCAGCTTTGTCTTCAAGTTCAGATTTGTTTAGTTGGTCAAGGAATTTGTGAAGCTTCTCTAGAGCAGGTCTGGCTCCCACAAAGTTAGTGCCAGGGTCTGACCAGAGTTTCCTGGGGTGTCCTCTCAGAGAAGTGAACCTTTGATAGGCTAACAGGAATCCTTCAGATGACATGTCATTTACCACTTCAGTGTGTATGGCTCGGGAAGCCATGCAGCAGAAGACTATTGCCCATACTTTGCGTCTAGTTCTCTTTTTGACCTCATCTTTAACTTCATAAGGGCCGAATAGGTCCATGGTGGTGAATTCAAAAGGTGCAGCTGGGGCTGTTCGCTCTACAGGCAGGTCAGCCATGATTTGTTGACACTGTTTTGCTCTGTTTTTCCTGCATATCACACAGCTATCAACCGTTTTCTTGGCAAGTCTACGGCGAAGAGTTGCTGCCACTCCCTCATGGTTTACTTTGTGGGATTCTTGTGCCAGCAATGTAGACACCCATGCTTCAAATGGTAAAACCGGCACTGCTGTTTTATCTTTGTTGAACACCTGAATTCTGCCTCCACAAACTAGCAGTCCAGACTCCACATCTTTGTATACTACCAGTCTGCTTAGAGTCGTGTCTGAAAAAGTTGCACCTTCTTGAGCTGCGAGGAATAGATCTTTGAGTGCATCTTCTTGTTCCTTGACAGTCAACACAGCTCGCTTGGGTGATGTTACCTCCCACTTTGACTGTTTAGGGGCCTGGTGCTTCTTCTTCAGCCACTTTTTGGCAGCTAGGCAAACCCAGGCAATGACTCTCACCAGTTTGGACAGGCTACTGAATCTCCTTATTTCCACTAGCTCTTTAACCCAGCCAGTTGGTCTCCTTCTTAGAGGAAGAGTTGGGTTTACCACAGGTTCTTCATCTTGAGTTTCACTCTTTGGTCTTTCCTTAGTGGCTTGTAGTTCTTTTTGCTGACCCATTCTAGCTTGAGCTCTTGTTAATGCACCTGAGAATGCCTTCCTCTGGAGCTTGTTTACTCTCTCTCTGGCATGAGCTGCAACCTCTCCAGCTGATTTTATGGGCCACTCCTCCACTGGCCACTTCAGGAACTCTGGTCCATTTTGCCATGTGGAATTCTCCTTCAAATCTTCAGGAGTGCCGCCTCTTGTTATGATGTCAGCAATATTTAGATCTCCACTTATCCACCACCAGTCTTGCACTGGTCCAGCCTTCTGGATTTCACCTACTCTATTTGCAAAGAAGGTTTTGTACCCATAACTGACTCTTTGAATGGCTCCCAAGACTGTTTGACTGTCAAGTAGATGGAACCATCTCTCAATCTTCATTCTAGCATGCTTTTCCACATACTTCCTGATCCTGGATGCAAAGACAGCACCACAGATCTCAGCTTTTACAGCTTCTCCCTTCTGATCCAGGGGTGTCAGCTTGGCTTTTGATTCAACAAATCGAACTTCAGTCCCTTGACTTGTCTCCCATCTTAAATACATCACAGCTCCAAAGGTTTTGTCACTTCCATCAGAGAATGTGATGCCCCAAGTTTTCCCTATCCAGCCAGGTGGTGTGAGACTCCTGTGAAATTTCACCTGTCCGAGCTGCACATATTCTTCAAAAAGTTGTATGGCTTCTTCTCTGAGCTTTTCTGAGAGAGGTTGGTCCCAGGTTTCTTGGGTTAGTTTTCCACCCCCTCCCTCTTGGAATGCTTTTCTGACAAGAATGGCACCCTTCTGTTTGGCTGGTGTAACTAAACCAATTGGGTCATACAGTCCAGCTACTTGGCTTAAGAGAGCTCTCCTGGTCAGTGGATTAGGTGTCTCAGTTCTCACCTCCTCTTTGAGAAGATCTTTTCCGACTCTCATTTTCTTCTTTCTTTTAGAAAAGTTAACTGAGGTCAACATGTAGAGCTTGTCTTCATCCACTTGGTAGCCGATGCCCAAGGCTTTGTTGTCTTCGTCCCTCATTTGATTTGGAAGAATTAAGGTGGTTTTACCTTGTTTCTCTGTTAGAAGCTTCACCTCCTTTTCTTGCCTCCCACTTTGCCCCGACCGGACCCATGGCTTCAGAAAGAAACCTCCAGCTTTCAAGATCTCTCCAATATTTGCTGTGATTTTTTCCAGTCTATCCAGGTCATTTTGGGAGGTTAAGAGGTCATCCACATAACTGTCCTCTTCAATGACTCTACGCTCCTCCTCCAAGTCAATAAAGTTCGGCAGCCGTGCGGTTTCCCTCATAGCCAACTGAGCGATGCACCCAGCAGGTCTGTCACCAATGTTGACTCTGGTAATTGCATATTCACTTATCTCTTCATCTGGACTGTCCCTCCAGAGGAACCTGTGAAGATGCATCTCCCGATCCTCCAGCCATACAGAGTTGTACATCTTTTTGATGTCTCCTAGAGAGGCATATACCCCTTCTCTGAACCTGAGCAGGACAGCTCTGATAGGGTTGAGAACATCTGGTCCCTTGAGAAGAAGATCATTCATACTCACGCCTTTGTATTTCTGGCTACTATTCCACACAATACGAACTGGTGTTGTCACTGAGTGAGGGTTTGGCGCCACCAGGTGGCTTACGTACCACACTGGTCCGTTCCACTCGTCCATGATTTTGTTGGTGAGTTTTATGGCTGCGCCTCGTTCAATCATTTCATGAATCTGAGTAGCATATGCGATTTTCCAATCTGGTTCTCTACTTAGTTGCTTCTCCATCCTTAGGAAACAAG
>JAWRVZ010001357.1:0-29170 GCA_037043235.1 Rhodeus uyekii
TAACAAACACATGACTTTAGTGCTCTGTCAGCAACGGTTTACCCAATTGAAAGCAAACTTTGCATGTGTCAATGTCACCACACTCTCAATGTACCACATGAATTGACACTACAATGTGGTTACAGCGCTGCCTGTTGGTTGAATGTGATAAACCATTAAATCGAATTACTAAAGACCCTATTGTTGATTTTTCAGCCATTTAGACTTAAGTCATATTGAAATGTCTTTAGATTCTTACTGCTGTTGGTCTGATGATGCCAGCCATGTCGGCATGACATTTAATGCCCTCCTTGCGCTTGGCCCCGTGATGGCTGCTAGCAGCTATATTTATTATTAGGGGCCAAGCACCGAAGGTGCGGAGGCACCTATTGTTTTTGTTCCGGTTCTTATTATTATTAGGGGCCAAGCACCGAAGGTGCGGAGGCACCTATTGTTTTTGTTCCGGTTCTTATTATTATTAGGGGCCAAGCACCGAAGGTGCGGAGGCACCTATTGTTTTTGTTCCGGTTCTTATTATTATTATTATTCTTCTTCTGCCATTGAAGTCTATGACAGCCCATAGAACCGTAAGCGGGAAAATGAAAAAAAGTTGGCACACTCATAAAGGAGAGTCTAATCATTGACCATAGCAAAATTGAAGTCTCTAACTCAATCTCTCTACCGCCACCAACTGTCCAAAGTTGCACTCACGTTTACGTAAATAACTTTTGAACCGTATGTCCTAGAAACAAAATTCTTTTGTCCACTGATTCCTTGGCTCAAGACGATTCGATTGCACCCTATGACGTCATTTTCCGTCATGAAAATTTTCCCGCCATTTTGAATTTTATGAAAAACCTACTTTGTCGAACTCCTCCTAGGCCGTTCGTCCGATGTTCACGAAAATTGAACCACATCATCTCCTGACAATGTTGACAAAACGATATATAAACAAAGTTGATTCGTCAAACCGTTTACGAATAACTCGTGAAAGAATCTGAGGTAAAAGTCGCCAAAATGAAATTGAGGCTTTATCTCCCCAATGCATTAGCCTTTTCTGACCAAACTAGGTGTGTGTTATGTCAATCATGGTTTGAGGCTACCTGCAGAGTTTTGGCGCTCTGCCCCCTAGTGGTCAGGAGATATTAAAAAACTGACTTTTTTGCTTATAACTCCTGAACCCTTTGGCCAAAAATCATGAAACTGGTCTCTTTAGATCCAGTGGGTCATGCCGAGTCCTGTGATACCAAATTTTCCCATATCGGCCATTTTGAGCGTCTGCCATTTCGATTTTTCTTATAAGATTCTATGTTTAACAAACACATGACTTTAGTGCTCTGTCAGCAACGGTTTACCCAATTGAAAGCAAACTTTGCATGTGTCAATGTCACCACACTCTCAATGTACCACATGAATTGACACTACAATGTGGTTACAGCGCTGCCTGTTGGTTGAATGTGATAAACCATTAAATCGAATTACTAAAGACCCTATTGTTGATTTTTCAGCCATTTAGACTTAAGTCATATTGAAATGTCTTTAGATTCTTACTGCTGTTGGTCTGATGATGCCAGCCATGTCGGCATGACATTTAATGCCCTCCTTGCGCTTGGCCCCGTGATGGCTGCTAGCAGCTATATTTATTATTATTCTTCTTCTGCCATTGAAGTCTATGACAGCCCATAGAACCGTAAGCGGGAAAATGAAAAAAAGTTGGCACACTCATAAAGGAGAGTCTAATCATTGACCATAGCAAAATTGAAGTCTCTAACTCAATCTCTCTACCGCCACCAACTGTCCAAAGTTGCACTCACGTTTACGTAAATAACTTTTGAACCGTATGTCCTAGAAACAAAATTCTTTTGTCCACTGATTCCTTGGCTCAAGACGATTCGATTGCACCCTATGACGTCATTTTCCGTCATGAAAATTTTCCCGCCATTTTGAATTTTATGAAAAACCTACTTTGTCGAACTCCTCCTAGGCCGTTCGTCCGATGTTCACGAAAATTGAACCACATCATCTCCTGACAATGTTGACAAAACGATATATAAACAAAGTTGATTCGTCAAACCGTTTACGAATAACTCGTGAAAGAATCTGAGGTAAAAGTCGCCAAAATGAAATTGAGGCTTTATCTCCCCAATGCATTAGCCTTTTCTGACCAAACTAGGTGTGTGTTATGTCAATCATGGTTTGAGGCTACCTGCAGAGTTTTGGCGCTCTGCCCCCTAGTGGTCAGGAGATATTAAAAAACTGACTTTTTTGCTTATAACTCCTGAACCCTTTGGCCAAAAATCATGAAACTGGTCTCTTTAGATCCAATGGGTCATGCCGAGTCCTGTGATACCAAATTTTCCCATATCGGCCATTTTGAGCGTCTGCCATTTCGATTTTTCTTATAAGATTCTATGTTTAACAAACACATGACTTTAGTGCTCTGTCAGCAATGGTTTACCCAATTGAAAGCAAACTTTGCATGTGTCAATGTCACCACACTCTCAATGTACCACATGAATTGACACTACAATTTGGTTACAGCGCTGCCTGCTGGTTGAATGTGATAAACCATTAAATCGAATTACTAAAGACCGTATTGTTGATTTTTCAGCCATTTAGACTTAAGTCATATTGAAATGTCTTTAGATTCTTACTGCCATTGGTCTGATGATGCCAGCCATGTCGGCATGACATTTAATGCCCTCCTTGCGCTTGGCCCCGTGATGGCTGCTAGCAGCTATTTAGGGGCCAAGCACCGAAGGTGCGGAGGCACCTATTGTTTTTGTTCCGGTTCTTATTATTAGGGGCCAAGCACCGAAGGTGCGGAGGCACCTATTGTTTTTGTTCCGGTTCTTATTATTATTAGGGGCCAAGCACCGAAGGTGCGGAGGCACCTATTGTTTTTGTTCCGGTTCTTATTATTATTATTATTATTATTCTTCTTCTGCCATTGAAGTCTATGACAGCCCATAGAACCGTAAGCGGGAAAATGAAAAAAAGTTGGCACACTCATAAAGGAGAGTCTAATCATTGACCATAGCAAAATTGAAGTCTCTAACTCAATCTCTCTACCGCCACCAACTGTCCAAAGTTGCACTCACGTTTACGTAAATAACTTTTGAACCGTATGTCCTAGAAACAAAATTCTTTTGTCCACTGATTCCTTGGCTCAAGACGATTCGATTGCACCCTATGACGTCATTTTCCGTCATGAAAATTTTCCCGCCATTTTGAATTTTATGAAAAACCTACTTTGTCGAACTCCTCCTAGGCCGTTCGTCCGATGTTCACGAAAATTGAACCACATCATCTCCTGACAATGTTGACAAAACGATATATAAACAAAGTTGATTCGTCAAACCGTTTACGAATAACTCGTGAAAGAATCTGAGGTAAAAGTCGCCAAAATGAAATTGAGGCTTTATCTCCCCAATGCATTAGCCTTTTCTGACCAAACTAGGTGTGTGTTATGTCAATCATGGTTTGAGGCTACCTGCAGAGTTTTGGCGCTCTGCCCCCTAGTGGTCAGGAGATATTAAAAAACTGACTTTTTTGCTTATAACTCCTGAACCCTTTGGCCAAAAATCATGAAACTGGTCTCTTTAGATCCAATGGGTCATGCCGAGTCCTGTGATACCAAATTTTCCCATATCGGCCATTTTGAGCGTCTGCCATTTCGATTTTTCTTATAAGATTCTATGTTTAACAAACACATGACTTTAGTGCTCTGTCAGCAATGGTTTACCCAATTGAAAGCAAACTTTGCATGTGTCAATGTCACCACACTCTCAATGTACCACATGAATTGACACTACAATTTGGTTACAGCGCTGCCTGCTGGTTGAATGTGATAAACCATTAAATCGAATTACTAAAGACCGTATTGTTGATTTTTCAGCCATTTAGACTTAAGTCATATTGAAATGTCTTTAGATTCTTACTGCCATTGGTCTGATGATGCCAGCCATGTCGGCATGACATTTAATGCCCTCCTTGCGCTTGGCCCCGTGATGGCTGCTAGCAGCTATTTAGGGGCCAAGCACCGAAGGTGCGGAGGCACCTATTGTTTTTGTTCCGGTTCTTATTATTAGGGGCCAAGCACCGAAGGTGCGGAGGCACCTATTGTTTTTGTTCCGGTTCTTATTATTATTAGGGGCCAAGCACCGAAGGTGCGGAGGCACCTATTGTTTTTGTTCCGGTTCTTATTATTATTAGGGGCCAAGCACCGAAGGTGCGGAGGCACCTATTGTTTTTGTTCCGGTTCTTATTATTATTATTATTATTATTCTTCTTCTGCCATTGAAGTCTATGACAGCCCATAGAACCGTAAGCGGGAAAATGAAAAAAAGTTGGCACACTGATAAAGGAGAGTCCAATCATTGACCATAGCAAAATTGAAGTCTCTAACTCAATCTCTCTAGCGCCACCAACTGTCCAAAGTTGCACTCACGTTTACGTAAATAACTTTTGAACCGTATGTCCTAGAAACAAAATTCTTTTGTCCACTGATTCCTTGGCTCAAGACGATTCGATTGCACCCTATGACGTCATTTTCCGTCATGAAGATTTTCCCGCCATTTTGAATTTTATGAAAAACCTACTTTGTCGAACTCCTCCTAGGCCGTTCGTCCGATGTTCACGAAAATTGAACCACATCATCTCCCGACAATGTGGACAAAACGATATATAAAGAAAGTTGATTCGTCAAACCGTTTACGAATAACTCGCGAAAGAATCTGAGGTAAAAGTCGCCAAAATGAAATTGAGGCTTTATCTCCCCAATGCATTAGCCTTTTCTGACCAAACTAGGTGTGTGTTATGTCAATCATGGTTTGAGGCTACCTGCAGAGTTTTGGCGCTGTGCCCCCTAGTGGTCAGGAGTTATCAAAAACTGACTTTTTTGCTTATAACTTCTGAACCCTTTGGCCAAAAATCATGAAACTGGTCTCTTTAGATCCAGTGGGTCATGCCGAGTCCTGTGATAGCAAATATTCCCATATCGGGCATTTTGAGCGTCTGCCATTTCGATTTTTCTTATAAGATGCTATGTTTAACAAACACATGACTTTAGTGCTCTGTCAGCCATGGTTTACCCAATTTACCCAATGTACCACATGAATTGACACTACAATTTGGTTACAGCGCTGCCTGTTGGTCGAACGTGATAAACCATTAAATCGAACTACTAAAGACCGTATTGTTGATTTTTCAGCCATTTAGACTTAAGTCATATTGAAATGTCTTTAGATTCTTACTGCCGTTGGTCTGATGATGCCAGCCATGTCGGCATGACATTTAATGCCCTCCTTGCGCTTGGCCCCGTGATGGCTGCTAGCAGCTATATTTATTATTATTATTCTTCTTCTGCCATTGAAGTCTATGACAGCCCATAGAACCGTAAGCGGGAAAATGAAAAAAAGTTGGCACACTCATAAAGGACAGTCCAATCATTGACCATAGCAAAATTGAAGTCTCTAACTCAATCTCTAAAGCGCCACCAACTGTCCAAAGTTGCACTCACGTTTATGTAAATAACTTTTGAACCGTATGTCCTAGAAACAAAATTCTTTTGTCCACTGATTCCTTGGCTCAAGACGATTCAATTGCACCCTATGACGTCATTTTCCGTCATGAAAATTTTCCCGCCATTTTGAATTTTATGAAAAACCTACTTTTTCGAACTCCTCCTAGGCCGTTCGTCCGATTTTCACGAAAATTGAACCACATCATCTCCAGACAATGTGGACAAAACGATATATAAAGGAAGTTGGTTCGTCAAACCATTTACGAATAACTCACAAAAGAATCTGAGGTAATAGTCGCTAAAATGAAATTGAGGCTTTATCTCCGTAATGCATTTGCCTTTTCTGACCAAACTAGGTGTGTGTTATGTCAATTATGGTCTGAGGCTACCTGCAGAGTTTTGGCGCTCTGCCCCCTACTGGTCAGGAGATATGAAAAACTGTCATTTTTGATTATAACTCCTGAACGCTTTGTCCAAAAATCATGAAACTGGTCTCTTTAGATCCAGTGGGTCATGCCGAGTCCTGTGATACCAAATATTCCCATATCGGCCATTTTGAGCGTCTGCCATTTCGATTTTTCTTATAAGATGCTATGTTTAACAAACACATGACTTTAGTGGTCTGTCAGCAATGGTTTACCCAATTGAAAGCAAACTTTGCATGTGTCAATGTCACCACACTCTCAATGTACCACATGAATTGACACTACAATTTGGTTACAGCGCTGCCTGTTGGTTGAATGTGATAAACCATTAAATCGAAATACTAAAGACCGTATTGTTGATTTTTCAGCCATTTAGACTTAAGTCATATTGAAATCTCTTTAGATTCTTACTGCCGTTGGTCTGATGATGCCAGCCATGTCGGCATGACATTTAATGCCCTCCTTGCGCTTGGCCCCGTGATGGCTGCTAGCAGCTATATTTAGGGGCCAAGCACCGAAGGTGCGGAGGCACCTATTGTAATTGTTCCGGTTCTTTATTATTATTATTCATCTTCTTCTTCTTCTTCTTCTTCTTCTTCTTCTTCTTCTTCCGCCATGGAAGTCTATGTAAGGCCATAGAACCGTTTGCGGGAAAATGATAAAATTTGGCACACTGATAGAGGACAAGCCAATCATTGACCATAGCAAATTTGAAGTCTCTAACTCAATGTCTCTAGCGCCACCAACTGTCCAAAGTTGCACTCACGTTTACGTAAATAACTCTTGAACCGTATGTCCTAGAAACAAAATTCTTTCGTCCACTAATTCCTTGGCTCAAGCCGATTCGATTGCACCCTATGACGTCATTTTCCGTCATGAAAATTTTCCCGCCATTTTGAATTTTACGAAAAACCTACTTTTTCGAACTCCTCCTAGGCCGTTTTTCCGATTTCAACGAAAATTGAACCACATCATCTCCAGACAATGTGGACAAAAAGTTATCCAAAGAAAGTTGATATGTCAAACCGTTTACGAATAACTCGCGAAAGAATCCGACGTAATGGTCGCAAAAATGAAATTGAGGCTTTATCTCCGCAACGCATTAGCGTTTTCTGACCAAACTAGGTGTGTGTTATGTCAATCATGATCTGAGGCTACCTGCAGAGTTTTGGCGCTGTGCCCCCTAGTGGTCAGGAGATATGAAAAAGTAAAATATTTGCTTATAACTTCTGAACGCTTTGGCCAAAAATAATAAAACTGGTCTCTTTAGATTCAGTGCATCATACCGAGTCGTGCAATACCAAATTTTCCCATATCGGCCATTTTGAGCGTCGGCCATTTTGAATATTGTCATAAATTGCTATATTTAACAAAGATATTGGCGTATCGTTACGAAACTCAATATGTGTCTTCGGCACCTAACCTTGATACGACTCAAAAAGTTTCGAGGCAGCACCCCCTTGTGGTCAAAAATTATAACCAAATTTACAAATATGCTAATAACTTTTGAGTGCGTTAACCTATGGTAAAACAAATTATCTTTATACGTTCCTTGGGTCAAACCAAGAACACAGATACCAAATTTGTCATAGTCGGCCAAACTTCTTGTCCACCATGTTGTTTTTCTTTAAAAACCTACTTTTTCGAACTCCTCCCAGACCGTTTGTCCATTTTTCACCAAAATTAAACCACATCATCTCCAGACCATCATGACAAAAAGTTATCCAAAGAAAGTTGATATGTCAAACCGTTTACGAATAACTCGCGAAAGAATCCGACGTAATGGTCGCAAAAATGAAATTGAGGCTTTATCTCCGCAACGCATTAGCGTATTCTGACCAAACTTTCTGTGTGTCATGTCAATCATGATCTGAGGCTACCTGCAGAGTTTTGGCGCTCTGCCCCCTAGTGGTCAGGAGATATAAAATACTGACATTTTTGATTATAACTCCTGAACGCTTTGTCCAAAAATCATGAAACTGCTGTCTTTAGATTCAGTGCATCATGCCGAGTCCTGCGATACCAAATTTTCCCATATCGGCCATTTTCAGCGTCAGCTATTTAGAATTTTGTCATGAAATGCTATGCTTAACAAACACATGACTTTAAAGCTGGATGTCAGCAATGCTTTACCCTATTGACACCAAACTTTGCATGTGTCATTGTCACCTCACTCTGGATAAACCACGTGATTTGACATATCAGTTTGGTTACAGCGCTGCCTGTTGGTCAAATGTGATAAACCTTTAAATCGAATTACTAAAGACCGTATTGATGATTTTTCAGCCATTTAGACTGAAGTCATATTGAAATGTCTTTAGATGCTTCCTGCCGTTGGTCTGATGCTGCCAGCCATGTCGGCATGACATTTAATGCCTTCTTTGTGCTTGGCCCCGTCATGGCTGCTTGCAGCTATATTTATTAGGGGCCAAGCACCGAAGGTGCGGAGGCACCTATTGTTTTTGTTCCGGTTCTTATTATTATTATTATTATTATTCTTCTTCTGCCATTGAAGTCTATGACAGCCCATAGAACCGTAAGCGGGAAAATGAAAAAAAGTTGGCACACTCATAAAGGAGAGTCCAATCATTGACCATAGCAAAATTGAAGTCTCTAACTCAATCTCTATAGCGCCACCAACCGTCCAAAGTTGCACTCACGTTTACGTAAATAACTTTTGAACCGTATGTCCTAGAAACAAAATTCTTTTGTCCACTGATTCCTTGGCTCAAGACGATTCGATTGCACCCTATGACGTCATTTTCCGTCATGAAAATTTTCCCGCCATTTTGAATTTTATGAAAAACCTACTTTGTCGAACTCCTCCTAGGCCGTTCGTCCGATCTTCACGAAAATTGAACCACATCATCTCCCGACAATGTGGACAAAACGATATATAAAGAAAGTTGATTCGACAAACCGTTTACGAATAACTCGCGAAAGAATCCGAGGTAAAAGTCGCCAAATTGAAACTGAGGCTTTATCTCCGCAATGCATTAGTCTTTTCTGACCAAACTAGGTGTGTGTTATGTCAATCATGGTCTGAGGCTACCTGCAGAGTTTTGGCGCTCTGCCCCCTAGTGGTCAGGAGTTATGAAAAACTGACTTTTTTGCTTATAACTTCTGAACCCTTTGGCCAAAAAACATGAAACTGGTCTCTTTAGATCCAGTGGGTCATGCCGAGTCCTGTGATAC
Organism: Rhodeus uyekii; assembly: GCA_037043235.1. NCBI lineage: Eukaryota > Metazoa > Chordata > Actinopteri > Cypriniformes > Acheilognathidae > Rhodeus > Rhodeus uyekii. The sequence goes on from JAWRVZ010001357.1 coordinate 9,124, forward strand.
CAAATATTCCCATATCGGCCATTTTGAGCGTCTGCCATTTCGATTTTTCTTATAAGATGCTAAGTTTAACAAACACATGACTTTAGTGCTCTGTCAGCAATGGTTTACCCAATTGAAAGCAAACTTTGCATGTGTCAGTCACCACACTCTCAATGTACCACATGAATTGACACTACAATTTGGTTACAGCGCTGCCTGTTGGTTGAATGTGATAAACCATTAAATCGAAATACTAAAGACCGTATTGTTGATTTTTCAGCCATTTAGACTTAAGTCATATTGAAATGTCTTTAGATTCTTACTGCCGTTGGTCTGATGATGCAAGCCATGTCGGCATAACATGTAATGCCCTCCTTGCGCTTGGCCCCGTGATGGCTGCTAGCAGCTATATTTATTATTATTCTTCTTCTGCCATTGAAGTCTATGACAGCCCATAGAACCGTAAGCGGGAAAATGAAAAAAAGTTGGCACACTCATAAAGGAGAGTCTAATCATTGACCATAGCAAAATTGAAGTCTCTAACTCAATCTCTCTACCGCCACCAACTGTCCAAAGTTGCACTCACGTTTACGTAAATAACTTTTGAACCGTATGTCCTAGAAACAAAATTCTTTTGTCCACTGATTCCTTGGCTCAAGACGATTCGATTGCACCCTATGACGTCATTTTCCGTCATGAAAATTTTCCCGCCATTTTGAATTTTATGAAAAACCTACTTTGTCGAACTCCTCCTAGGCCGTTCGTCCGATGTTCACGAAAATTGAACCACATCATCTCCTGACAATGTTGACAAAACGATATATAAACAAAGTTGATTCGTCAAACCGTTTACGAATAACTCGTGAAAGAATCTGAGGTAAAAGTCGCCAAAATGAAATTGAGGCTTTATCTCCCCAATGCATTAGCCTTTTCTGACCAAACTAGGTGTGTGTTATGTCAATCATGGTTTGAGGCTACCTGCAGAGTTTTGGCGCTCTGCCCCCTAGTGGTCAGGAGATATTAAAAAACTGACTTTTTTGCTTATAACTCCTGAACCCTTTGGCCAAAAATCATGAAACTGGTCTCTTTAGATCCAATGGGTCATGCCGAGTCCTGTGATACCAAATTTTCCCATATCGGCCATTTTGAGCGTCTGCCATTTCGATTTTTCTTATAAGATTCTATGTTTAACAAACACATGACTTTAGTGCTCTGTCAGCAATGGTTTACCCAATTGAAAGCAAACTTTGCATGTGTCAATGTCACCACACTCTCAATGTACCACATGAATTGACACTACAATTTGGTTACAGCGCTGCCTGCTGGTTGAATGTGATAAACCATTAAATCGAATTACTAAAGACCGTATTGTTGATTTTTCAGCCATTTAGACTTAAGTCATATTGAAATGTCTTTAGATTCTTACTGCCATTGGTCTGATGATGCCAGCCATGTCGGCATGACATTTAATGCCCTCCTTGCGCTTGGCCCCGTGATGGCTGCTAGCAGCTATTTAGGGGCCAAGCACCGAAGGTGCGGAGGCACCTATTGTTTTTGTTCCGGTTCTTATTATTAGGGGCCAAGCACCGAAGGTGCGGAGGCACCTATTGTTTTTGTTCCGGTTCTTATTATTATTAGGGGCCAAGCACCGAAGGTGCGGAGGCACCTATTGTTTTTGTTCCGGTTCTTATTATTATTATTATTATTATTCTTCTTCTGCCATTGAAGTCTATGACAGCCCATAGAACCGTAAGCGGGAAAATGAAAAAAAGTTGGCACACTCATAAAGGACAGTCCAATCATTGACCATAGCAAAATTGAAGTCTCTAACTCAATCTCTAAAGCGCCACCAACTGTCCAAAGTTGCACTCACGTTTATGTAAATAACTTTTGAACCGTATGTCCTAGAAACAAAATTCTTTTGTCCACTGATTCCTTGGCTCAAGACGATTCAATTGCACCCTATGACGTCATTTTCCGTCATGAAAATTTTCCCGCCATTTTGAATTTTATGAAAAACCTACTTTTTCGAACTCCTCCTAGGCCGTTCGTCCGATTTTCACGAAAATTGAACCACATCATCTCCAGACAATGTGGACAAAACGATATATAAAGGAAGTTGGTTCGTCAAACCATTTACGAATAACTCACAAAAGAATCTGAGGTAATAGTCGCTAAAATGAAATTGAGGCTTTATCTCCGTAATGCATTTGCCTTTTCTGACCAAACTAGGTGTGTGTTATGTCAATTATGGTCTGAGGCTACCTGCAGAGTTTTGGCGCTCTGCCCCCTACTGGTCAGGAGATATGAAAAACTGTCATTTTTGATTATAACTCCTGAACGCTTTGTCCAAAAATCATGAAACTGGTCTCTTTAGATCCAGTGGGTCATGCCGAGTCCTGTGATACCAAATATTCCCATATCGGCCATTTTGAGCGTCTGCCATTTCGATTTTTCTTATAAGATGCTATGTTTAACAAACACATGACTTTAGTGGTCTGTCAGCAATGGTTTACCCAATTGAAAGCAAACTTTGCATGTGTCAATGTCACCACACTCTCAATGTACCACATGAATTGACACTACAATTTGGTTACAGCGCTGCCTGTTGGTTGAATGTGATAAACCATTAAATCGAAATACTAAAGACCGTATTGTTGATTTTTCAGCCATTTAGACTTAAGTCATATTGAAATCTCTTTAGATTCTTACTGCCGTTGGTCTGATGATGCCAGCCATGTCGGCATGACATTTAATGCCCTCCTTGCGCTTGGCCCCGTGATGGCTGCTAGCAGCTATATTTATTATTATTATTCTTCTTCTGCCATTGAAGTCTATGACAGCCCATAGAACCGTAAGCGGGAAAATGAAAAAAAGTTGGCACACTCATAAAGGAGAGTCTAATCATTGACCATAGCAAAATTGAAGTCTCTAACTCAATCTCTCTACCGCCACCAACTGTCCAAAGTTGCACTCACGTTTACGTAAATAACTTTTGAACCGTATGTCCTAGAAACAAAATTCTTTTGTCCACTGATTCCTTGGCTCAAGACGATTCGATTGCACCCTATGACGTCATTTTCCGTCATGAAAATTTTCCCGCCATTTTGAATTTTATGAAAAACCTACTTTGTCGAACTCCTCCTAGGCCGTTCGTCCGATGTTCACGAAAATTGAACCACATCATCTCCTGACAATGTTGACAAAACGATATATAAACAAAGTTGATTCGTCAAACCGTTTACGAATAACTCGTGAAAGAATCTGAGGTAAAAGTCGCCAAAATGAAATTGAGGCTTTATCTCCCCAATGCATTAGCCTTTTCTGACCAAACTAGGTGTGTGTTATGTCAATCATGGTTTGAGGCTACCTGCAGAGTTTTGGCGCTCTGCCCCCTAGTGGTCAGGAGATATTAAAAAACTGACTTTTTTGCTTATAACTCCTGAACCCTTTGGCCAAAAATCATGAAACTGGTCTCTTTAGATCCAATGGGTCATGCCGAGTCCTGTGATACCAAATTTTCCCATATCGGCCATTTTGAGCGTCTGCCATTTCGATTTTTCTTATAAGATTCTATGTTTAACAAACACATGACTTTAGTGCTCTGTCAGCAATGGTTTACCCAATTGAAAGCAAACTTTGCATGTGTCAATGTCACCACACTCTCAATGTACCACATGAATTGACACTACAATTTGGTTACAGCGCTGCCTGCTGGTTGAATGTGATAAACCATTAAATCGAATTACTAAAGACCGTATTGTTGATTTTTCAGCCATTTAGACTTAAGTCATATTGAAATGTCTTTAGATTCTTACTGCCATTGGTCTGATGATGCCAGCCATGTCGGCATGACATTTAATGCCCTCCTTGCGCTTGGCCCCGTGATGGCTGCTAGCAGCTTTAGGGGCCAAGCACCGAAGGTGCGGAGGCACCTATTGTTTTTGTTCCGGTTCTTATTATTATTATTATTATTCTTCTTCTGCCATTGAAGTCTATGACAGCCCATAGAACCGTAAGCGGGAAAATGAAAAAAAGTTGGCACACTCATAAAGGACAGTCCAATCATTGACCATAGCAAAATTGAAGTCTCTAACTCAATCTCTATTGCGCCACCAACTGTCCAAAGTTGCACTCACGTTTATGTAAATAACTTTTGAACCGTATGTCCTAGAAACAAAATTCTTTTGTCCACTGATTCCTTGGCTCAAGACGATTCGAATGCACCCTATGACGTCATTTTCCGTCATGAAAATTTTCCCGCCATTTTGAATTTTATGAAAAACCTACTTTTTCGAACTCCTCCTAGGCCGTTCGTCCGATTTTCACGAAAATTGAACCACATCATCTCCAGACAATGTGGACAAAACGGTATATAAAGAAAGTTTATTCGTCAAACTGTTTACGAATAACTCGCGAAAGAATCCGAGGTAAAAGTCGCCAAAATGAATTTGAGGCTTTATCTCCGCAATGCATTAGCCTTTTCTGACCAAACTAGGTGTGTATTATGTCAATCATGGTTTGAGGCTACCTGCAGAGTTTTGGCGCTGTGCCCCCTAGTGGTCAGGAGTTATGAAAAACTGACTTTTGTGCTTATAACTTCTGAACCCTTTGGCCAAAAATCATGAAACTGGTCTCTTTAGATCCAGTGGGTCATGCCGAGTCCTGTGATACCAAATATTCCCATATCGGCCATTTTGAGCGTCTGCCATTTCGATTTTTCTTATAAGATGCTATGTTTAACAAACACTTGACTTTAGTGCTCTGTCAGCAATGGTTTACCCAATTGAAAGCAAACTTTGCATGTGTCAATGTCACCACACTCTCAATGTACCACACACTACAATTTGGTTACAGCGCTGCCTGTTGGTTGAATGCGATAAACCATTAAATCGAATTGCTAAAGACCGTATTGTTGGTTTTTCAGCCATTTAGACTTAAGTCATATTGAAGTGTCTTTAGATTCTTACTGCCGTTGGTCTGATGATGCCAGCCATGTCGGCATGACATTTAATGCCCTCCTTGCGCTTGGCCCCGTGATGGCTGCTAGCAGCTATATTTAGGGGCCAAGCACCGAAGGTGCGGAGGCACCTATTGTTTTTGTTCCGGTTCTTATTAGGGGCCAAGCACCGAAGGTGCGGAGGCACCTATTGTTTTTGTTCCGGTTCTTATTATTAGGGGCCAAGCACCGAAGGTGCGGAGGCACCTATTGTGTTTGTTCCGGTTCTTTATTATTATTCCTCTTCTTCTTCTTCTTCCGCCATGGAAGTCTATGGCAGGCCATAGAACCGTTTGCGGGAAAATGATGAAATTTGGCACACTGATCAAGGACAAGCCAATCATTGACCATAGCAAATTTGAAGTCTCTAACTCAATGTCTCTAGCGCCACCAACTGTCCAAATTTGAACTCACGTTTACGTAAATAACTTTTGAACCGTATGTCCTAGAAACAAAATTCTTTCGTCCACTGATTCCTTGGCTCAAGACGATTCGATTGCACCCTATGACGTCATTTTCCGTCATGAAAATTTTCCCGCCATTTTGAATTTTACGAAAAACCTACTTTTTCGAACTCCTCCTAGGCCGTTGGTCCGATTTTCACGAAAATTGAACCACATCATCTCCAGACTATGCATACAAAAAGTTATTAAAAGAAAGTTGATTTGTCAAACCGTTTACGAATAACTTGCGAAAGAATTCAACAAAATGGCCGCAGAAATGAAAGCGAGGCTTTATCTCCGCAACGCATTAGCGTATTCTAACCAAACTTGGTGTGTGTTATGGCAATGATGGTCTGAGGCTACCTACAGAGTTTTGGCGCTCTGCCCCCTAGTGGTCTGGAGATATGAAAAAGTGAAATATTTGCTTATAACTTCTGAACGCTTCGACCAAAAATCATAAAACTGGTCTCGTTAGATTCAGGGCATCATGCCGAGTCGTGCGATACAAAATTTTCCCATATTGGCCATTTTGAGGGTCGGCCATTTTGAATTTTGTCACAAATTGCTATATTTAACAAACACATTGGCGTATCGTTACGAAACTCGATATGTGTCTTCGGCATCTGGGCCTGATACAACACAAAAAATTTCGAGGCAGCGCCACCTTGTGGTCAAAAGTTATAACCAAATTTCCAAAAATGCTAATAACTTTTGAACACGTTAACCTATGGTAAAATAAGTTGTCTTTATACGTTCCTTGGGTCAAACCGAGAACACAGATACCAAAATTGTCATAGTCGGCCAAACTTCCTGTCCGCCATGTTGTTTTTCTTTAAAAACCTACTTTTTCGAACTCCTCCCACACCGTTTGTCCAATTTTCACCAAAATTGAATCATAACATCTTCAGACCATGCTGACAAAAAGTTATTAAAATAAAGTTGATTTGTCAAACAGGTTTCGATAAAATTGCGAACGAATTTGACCAAATTGCCACCAAATAAAGCGAGGCTATATCTCCGCAACGCATTAGCGTATTCTGACCAAACTTTCTGTGTGTCATGTCAATCATGATCTGAGGCTACCTGCAGAGTTTTGGCGCTCTGCCCCCTAGTGGTCAGGAGATATAAAATAATGACATTTTTGATTATAACTCCTGAACGCTTTGTCCAAAAATCATGAAACTGCTGTCTTTAGATTCAGTGCATCATGCCGAGTCCTGCGATACCAAATTTTCCCATATCGGCCATTTTCAGCGTCAGCTATTTAGAATTTTGTCATGAAATGCTATGCTTAACAAACACATGACTTTAAAGCTGGATGTCAGCAATGCTTTACCCTATTGACACCAAACTTTGCATGTGTCATTGTCACCTCACTCTGGATAAACCACGTGATTTGACATATCAGTTTGGTTACAGCGCTGCCTGTTGGTCGAACGTGATAAACCATTAAATCGAATTACTATAGACCGTATTGATGATTTTTCAGCCATTTAGACTGAAGTCATATTGAAATGTCTTTAGATGCTTCCTGCCGTTGGTCTGATGCTGCCAGCCATGTCGGCATGACATTTAATGCCTTCTTTGTGCTTGGCCCCGTCATGGCTGCTTGCAGCTATATTTATTATTATTATTATTCTTCTTCTGCCATTGAAGTCTATGACAGCCCATAGAACCGTAAGCGGGAAAATGAAAAAAAGTTGGCACACTCATAAAGGAGAGTCCAATCATTGACCATAGCAAAATTGAAGTCTCTAACTCAATCTCTATAGCGCCACCAACCGTCCAAAGTTGCACTCACGTTTACGTAAATAACTTTTGAACCGTATGTCCTAGAAACAAAATTCTTTTGTCCACTGATTCCTTGGCTCAAGACGATTCGATTGCACCCTATGACGTCATTTTCCGTCATGAAAATTTTCCCGCCATTTTGAATTTTATGAAAAACCTACTTTGTCGAACTCCTCCTAGGCCGTTCGTCCGATCTTCACGAAAATTGAACCACATCATCTCCCGACAATGTGGACAAAACGATATATAAAGAAAGTTGATTCGACAAACCGTTTACGAATAACTCGCGAAAGAATCCGAGGTAAAAGTCGCCAAAATGAAATTGAGGCTTTATCTCCGCAATGCATTAGTCTTTTCTGACCAAACTAGGTGTGTGTTATGTCAATCATGGTCTGAGGCTACCTGCAGAGTTTTGGCGCTCTGCCCCCTAGTGGTCAGGAGTTATGAAAAACTGACTTTTTTGCTTATAACTTCTGAACCCTTTGGCCAAAAAACATGAAACTGGTCTCTTTAGATCCAGTGGGTCATGCCGAGTCCTGTGATACCAAATATTCCCATATCGGCCATTTTGAGCGTCTGCCATTTCGATTTTTCTTATAAGATGCTAAGTTTAACAAACACATGACTTTAGTGCTCTGTCAGCAATGGTTTACCCAATTGAAAGCAAACTTTGCATGTGTCAGTCACCACACTCTCAATGTACCACATGAATTGACACTACAATTTGGTTACAGCGCTGCCTGTTGGTTGAATGTGATAAACCATTAAATCGAAATACTAAAGACCGTATTGTTGATTTTTCAGCCATTTAGACTTAAGTCATATTGAAATGTCTTTAGATTCTTACTGCCGTTGGTCTGATGATGCAAGCCATGTCGGCATAACATGTAATGCCCTCCTTGCGCTTGGCCCCGTGATGGCTGCTAGCAGCTATATTTATTATTATTATTCTTCTTCTGCCATTGAAGTCTATGACAGCCCATAGAACCGTAAGCGGGAAAATGAAAAAAAGTTGGCACACTCATAAAGGAGAGTCCAATCATTGACCATAGCAAAATTGAAGTCTCTAACTCAATCTCTATAGCGCCACCAACCGTCCAAAGTTGCACTCACGTTTACGTAAATAACTTTTGAACCGTATGTCCTAGAAACAAAATTCTTTTGTCCACTGATTCCTTGGCTCAAGACGATTCGATTGCACCCTATGACGTCATTTTCCGTCATGAAAATTTTCCCGCCATTTTGAATTTTATGAAAAACCTACTTTTTCGAACTCCTCCTAGGCCGTTCGTCCGATTTTCACGAAAATTGAACCACATCATCTCCAGACAATGTGGACAAAACGGTATATAAAGAAAGTTGATTCGTCAAACCGTTTACGAATAACTCGCGAAAGAATCCGAGGTAAAAGTCGCCAAAATGAAATTGAGGCTTTATCTCCGCAATGCATTAGCCTTTTCTGACCAAACTAGGTGTGTGTTATGTCAATCATGGTTTGAGGCTACCTGCAGAGTTTTGGCGCTGTGCCCCCTAGTGGTCAGGAGTTATGAAAAACTGACTTTTTTGCTTATAACTTCTGAACCCTTTGGCCAAAAATCATGAAACTGGTCTCTTTAGATCCAGTGGGTCATGCCGAGTCCTGTGATACCAAATATTCCCATATCGGCCATTTTGAGCGTCTGCCATTTCGATTTTTCTTATAAGATGCTATGTTTAACAAACACTTGACTTTAGTGCTCTGTCAGCAATGGTTTACCCAATTGAAAGCAAACTTTGCATGTGTCAATGTCACCACACTCTCAATGTACCACACACTACAATTTGGTTACAGCGCTGCCTGTTGGTTGAATGCGATAAACCATTAAATCGAATTGCTAAAGCTAACTCAATCTCTAAAGCGCCACCAACTGTCCAAAGTTGCACTCACGTTTATGTAAATAACTTTTGAACCGTATGTCCTAGAAACAAAATTCTTTTGTCCACTGATTCCTTGGCTCAAGACGATTCAATTGCACCCTATGACGTCATTTTCCGTCATGAAAATTTTCCCGCCATTTTGAATTTTATGAAAAACCTACTTTTTCGAACTCCTCCTAGGCCGTTCGTCCGATTTTCACGAAAATTGAACCACATCATCTCCAGACAATGTGGACAAAACGATATATAAAGGAAGTTGGTTCGTCAAACCATTTACGAATAACTCACAAAAGAATCTGAGGTAATAGTCGCTAAAATGAAATTGAGGCTTTATCTCCGTAATGCATTTGCCTTTTCTGACCAAACTAGGTGTGTGTTATGTCAATTATGGTCTGAGGCTACCTGCAGAGTTTTGGCGCTCTGCCCCCTACTGGTCAGGAGATATGAAAAACTGTCATTTTTGATTATAACTCCTGAACGCTTTGTCCAAAAATCATGAAACTGGTCTCTTTAGATCCAGTGGGTCATGCCGAGTCCTGTGATACCAAATATTCCCATATCGGCCATTTTGAGCGTCTGCCATTTCGATTTTTCTTATAAGATGCTATGTTTAACAAACACATGACTTTAGTGGTCTGTCAGCAATGGTTTACCCAATTGAAAGCAAACTTTGCATGTGTCAATGTCACCACACTCTCAATGTACCACATGAATTGACACTACAATTTGGTTACAGCGCTGCCTGTTGGTTGAATGTGATAAACCATTAAATCGAAATACTAAAGACCGTATTGTTGATTTTTCAGCCATTTAGACTTAAGTCATATTGAAATCTCTTTAGATTCTTACTGCCGTTGGTCTGATGATGCCAGCCATGTCGGCATGACATTTAATGCCCTCCTTGCGCTTGGCCCCGTGATGGCTGCTAGTTAGGGGCCAAGCACCGAAGGTGCGGAGGCACCTATTGTTTTTGTTCCGGTTCTTATTATTATTAGGGGCCAAGCACCGAAGGTGCGGAGGCACCTATTGTTTTTGTTCCGGTTCTTATTATTATTATTCTTCCGCTTCTTCCGCTTCCGCCATGGGAGTCTATGGCAGGCCATAGAACCGTTTGCGGGAAAATGATAAAATTTGGCACACTGATAGAAGACAAGCCAATCATTGACCATAGCAAATTTGAAGTCTCTAACTCAATGTCTCTAGCGCCACCACCTGTCCAAAGTTGCACTCACGTTTACGTAAATAACTCTTGAACCGTATGTCCTAGAAACAAAATTCTTTCGTCCACTGATTCCCTGGCTCAAGACGATTCGATTGGACCCTATGACGTCATTTTCCGTCATGAAAATTTTCCCGCCATTTTGAATTTTACGAAAAACCTACTTTTTTGAACTCCTCCTAGGCCGTTTGTCCGATTTTCACGAAAATTGAACCACATCATCTCCAGACCATGCTGACAAAAAGTTATTAAAAGAAAGTAGATTTGTCTAACCGTTTACGAATAACTTGCGAAAGAATTTGAGAAAATGGCCGCAGAAATGAAAGCGAGGCTATATCTGCGCAACGCATTAGCGTATTCTGACCAAACTTGGTGTGTGTTACGACAGTCATGATCTGAGGCTATGTGCAGAGTTTTGGTGCAGCGCCTCCAAGTGGTCTGGAGATATGGATAAAGTGAAATATTTGCTTATAACTTCTGAACGCTTTGGCCAAAAATCATAAAACTGGTCTCGTTAGATTCAGTGCATCATGCCGAGTCGTGCGATACCAAATTTTCCCATATCGGCCATTTTGAGGGTCGGCCATTTTGAATTTTGTCATAAATTGCTATATTTAACAAACACATTGGCGTATCGTTACGAAACTCGATATGTGTCTTTCGCATCTGGGCCTGATACGACACACAAAATTTCGAGGCAGCGCCACCTTGTGGTCAAAAGTTATAAACAAATTTGCAAAAATGCTAATAACTTTTGAACACGTTAACCTATGGTAAAATAAGTTGTCTTTATACGTTCCTTGGGTCAAACCGAGAACACAGATACCACATTTGTCATAGTCGGCCAAACTTCCTGTCCGCCATGTTGTTTTTCTTTAAAAACCTACTTTTTCGAACTCCTCCCACACCGTTTGTCCAATTTTCACCAAAATTGAATCATAACATCTTCAGACCATGCTGACGAAAAGTTATTAAAATAAAGTTGATTCGTCAAACAGGTTTCGAGAAAATTGCGAACGAGTTTGACCAAATGGCCACCAAATAAAGCGAGGCTATATCTCCGCAACGCATTAGCGTATTCTGACCAAACTTTCTGTGTGTCATGTCAATCATGATCTGAGGCTACCTGCAGAGTTTTGGCGCTCTGCCCCCTAGTGGTCAGGAGATTTAAAATACTGACATTTTTGATTATAACTCCTGAACGCTTTGTCCAAAAATCATGAAACTGCTGTCTTTAGATTCAGTGCATCATGCCGAGTCCTGCGATACCAAATTTTCCCATATCGGCCATTTTGAGGGTCGGCCATTTTGAATTTTGTCATAAATTGCTATATTTAACAAACACATTGGCGTATCGTTACGAAACTCGATAGGTGTCTTTCGCATCTGGGCCTGATACAACACAAATTCCTTTGTCCAAAAATCATGAAACTGCTGTCTTTAGATTCAGTGCATCATGCCGAGTCCTGCGATACCAAATTTTCCCATATCGGCCTTTTTCAGCGTCGGCTATTTAGAATTTTGTCATGAAAAGCTATGCTTAAACACATGACTTTAAAGCTGTCTTTCATCAATGCTTTACCCTATTGACACCAAACTTTGCATGTGTCATTGTCACCTCACTCTGGATATGCCACATGATTTGACACATCAATTTGGTTACAGCGCTGCCTGTTGGTCGAATGTGATAAACCGTTAAATCGAATTACTAAAGACCTTATTGATGATTTTTCAGCCATTTAGACTGAAGTCATATTGAAATGTCTTTAGATGCTTTCTGCCATTGGTCTGATGCTGCCAGCCATGTCGGCATGACATTTAATGCCCTCCTTGTGCTTGGCCCCGTCATGGCTGCTTGCAGCTATATTTATTAGGGGCCAAGCACCGAAGGTGCGGAGGCACCTATTGTTTTTGTTCCGGTTCTTATTATTATTATTATTATTATTCTTCTTCTGCCATTGAAGTCTATGACAGCCCATAGAACCGTAAGCGGGAAAATGAAAAAAAGTTGGCACACTCATAAAGGAGAGTCCAATCATTGACCATAGCAAAATTGAAGTCTCTAACTCTATCTCTCTAGCGCCACCAACTGTCCAAAGTTGCACTCACGTTTACGTAAATAACTTTTGCACCGTATGTCCTAGAAACAGAATTCTTTTGTCCACTGATTCCTTGGCTCAAGACGATTCGATTGCACCCTATGACGTCATTTTCCGTCATGAAAATTTTCCCGCCATTTTGAATTTTATGAAAAACCTACTTTGTCGAACTCCTCCTAGGCCGTTCGTCCGATGTTCACGAAAATTGAACCACATCATCTCCCGACAATGTGGACATAACGATATATAAAGAAAGTTGATTCGACAAACCGTTTACGAATAACTCGCGAAAGAATCTGAGGTAAAAGTCGCCAAAATGAAATTGAGGCTTTATCTCCCCAATGGATTAGCCTTTTCTGACCAAACTAGGTGTGTGTTATGTCAATCATGGTTTGAGGCTACCTGCAGAGTTTTGGCGCTGTGCCCCCTAGTGGTCAGGAGTTATCAAAAACTGACTTTTTTGCTTATAACTTCTGAACCCTTTGGCCAAAAATCATGAAACTGGTCTCTTTAGATCCAGTGGGTCATGCCGAGTCCTGTGATACCAAATATTCCCATATCGGCCATTTTGAGCGTCTGCCATTTCGATTTTTCTTATAAGATGCAATGTTTAACAAACACTTGACTTTAGTGCTCTGTCAGGAATGGTTTACCCAATTGAAAGCAAACTTTGCATGTGTCAATGTCACCACACTCTCAATGTACCACACACTACAATTTGGTTACAGCGCTGCCTGTTGGTTGAATGCGATAAACCATTAAATCGAATTGCTAAAGACCGTATTGTTGGTTTTTCAGCCATTTAGACTTAAGTCATATTGAAATGTCTTTAGATTTTTACTGCCGTTGGTCTGATGATGCCAGTCATGTCGGCATGACATATAATGCCCTCCTTGCGCTTGGCCCCGTGATGGCTGCTAGCAGCTATATTTATTATTATTCTTCTTCTGCCATTGAAGTCTATGACAGCCCATAGAACCGTAAGCGGGAAAATGAAAAAAAGTTGGCACACTCATAAAGGAGAGTCTAATCATTGACCATAGCAAAATTGAAGTCTCTAACTCAATCTCTCTACCGCCACCAACTGTCCAAAGTTGCACTCACGTTTACGTAAATAACTTTTGAACCGTATGTCCTAGAAACAAAATTCTTTTGTCCACTGATTCCTTGGCTCAAGACGATTCGATTGCACCCTATGACGTCATTTTCCGTCATGAAAATTTTCCCGCCATTTTGAATTTTATGAAAAACCTACTTTGTCGAACTCCTCCTAGGCCGTTCGTCCGATGTTCACGAAAATTGAACCACATCATCTCCTGACAATGTTGACAAAACGATATATAAACAAAGTTGATTCGTCAAACCGTTTACGAATAACTCGTGAAAGAATCTGAGGTAAAAGTCGCCAAAATGAAATTGAGGCTTTATCTCCCCAATGCATTAGCCTTTTCTGACCAAACTAGGTGTGTGTTATGTCAATCATGGTTTGAGGCTACCTGCAGAGTTTTGGCGCTCTGCCCCCTAGTGGTCAGGAGATATGAAAAAGTGACATTTTTCCTTACAACTCCTGAACCCTTTGGCCAAAAATCATAAAACTGGTCTCGTTAGATTCAGTGCATCATGCCGAGTCGTGCGATACCAAATTTTCCCATATCGGCCATTTAGAGCGTCGGCCATTTTGAATATTGTCATAAATTGCTATATTTAACAAATGGATTGGCGTATCGTTACGAAACTCAATATGTGTCTTCGGCACCTAATCTTGATACGGCACAAAAAGTTTGGGGGCAGCGCCACCTTGTGGTCAAAAGTTATAACCAAATTTACAAATATGCTAATAACTTTTGATGACGTTAACCTATTGTAAAACAAATGGTCTTAATGTGTTCATTGGGTCAAGCCGAGACCATAGATACCAAATATGTTATATTCGGCCAAACCTCCGATTTGCCATGTTATTTTTCTTTAAAAACCTACTTTTTCGAACTCCTCCCAGACCGTTTGTCCAATTTTCACCAAAATTGAACCACATCATCTCCAGACCATCATGACAAAAAGTTATCCAAAGAAAGTTGATATGTCAAACCGTTTACGAATAACTCGCGAAAGAATCCGACGTAATGGTCGCAAAATTGAAATTGAGGCTTTATCTCCGCAATGCATTAGCCTTTTCTGACCAAACTAGGTGTGTGTTATGTCAATCATGGTCTGAGGCTACCTGCAGAGTTTTGGCGCTCTGCCCCCTAGTGGTCAGGAGATATTAAAAAACTGACATTTTTGATTATAACTCCTGAACGCTTTGTCTAAAAATCATGAAACTGCTGTCTTTAGATCCAGTTGGTCATGCCGAGTCCTGTGATACCACATTTTCCCATATCGGCCATTTTGAGCATCTGCCATTTCGATTTTTCTTATAAGATGCTATGTTTAACAAACACATGACTTTAGTGCTGTCAGCAATGGTTTACCCAATTGAAAGCAAACTTTGCATGTGTCAATGTCACCACACTCTCAATGTACCACACACTACAATTTGGTTACAGCGCTGCCTGTTGGTTGAATGCGATAAACCATTAAATCGAATTGCTAAAGACCGTATTGTTGGTTTTTCAGCCATTTAGACTTAAGTCATATTGAAATGTCTTTAGATTCTTACTGCCGTTGGTCTGATGATGCCAGTCATGTCGGCATGACATTTAATGCCCTCCTTGCGCTTGGCCCCGTGATGGCTGCTAGCAGCTATATTTATTAGGGGCCAAGCACCGAAGGTGCGGAGGCACCTATTGTTTTTGTTCCGGTTCTTATTATTATTATTATTATTATTCTTCTTCTGCCATTGAAGTCTATGACAGCCCATAGAACCGTAAGCGGGAAAATGAAAAAAAGTTGGCACACTGATAAAGGAGAGTCCAATCATTGACCATAGCAAAATTGAAGTCTCTAACTCAATCTCTCTAGCGCCACCAACTGTCCAAAGTTGCACTCACGTTTACGTAAATAACTTTTGAACCGTATGTCCTAGAAACAAAATTCTTTTGTCCACTGATTCCTTGGCTCAAGACGATTCGATTGCACCCTATGACGTCATTTTCCGTCATGAAGATTTTCCCGCCATTTTGAATTTTATGAAAAACCTACTTTGTCGAACTCCTCCTAGGCCGTTCGTCCGATGTTCACGAAAATTGAACCACATCATCTCCCGACAATGTGGACAAAACGATATATAAAGAAAGTTGATTCGTCAAACCGTTTACGAATAACTCGCGAAAGAATCTGAGGTAAAAGTCGCCAAAATGAAATTGAGGCTTTATCTCCCCAATGCATTAGCCTTTTCTGACCAAACTAGGTGTGTGTTATGTCAATCATGGTTTGAGGCTACCTGCAGAGTTTTGGCGCTGTGCCCCCTAGTGGTCAGGAGTTATCAAAAACTGACTTTTTTGCTTATAACTTCTGAACCCTTTGGCCAAAAATCATGAAACTGGTCTCTTTAGATCCAGTGGGTCATGCCGAGTCCTGTGATAGCAAATATTCCCATATCGGGCATTTTGAGCGTCTGCCATTTCGATTTTTCTTATAAGATGCTATGTTTAACAAACACATGACTTTAGTGCTCTGTCAGCCATGGTTTACCCAATTTACCCAATGTACCACATGAATTGACACTACAATTTGGTTACAGCGCTGCCTGTTGGTCGAACGTGATAAACCATTAAATCGAACTACTAAAGACCGTATTGTTGATTTTTCAGCCATTTAGACTTAAGTCATATTGAAATGTCTTTAGATTCTTACTGCCGTTGGTCTGATGATGCCAGCCATGTCGGCATGACATTTAATGCCCTCCTTGCGCTTGGCCCCGTGATGGCTGCTAGGAGCTATATTTATTATTATTATTCTTCTTCTGCCATTGAAGTCTATGACAGCCCATAGAACCGTAAGCGGGAAAATGAAAAAAAGTTGGCACACTCATAAAGGAGAGTCTAATCATTGACCATAGCAAAATTGAAGTCTCTAACTCAATCTCTCTACCGCCACCAACTGTCCAAAGTTGCACTCACGTTTACGTAAATAACTTTTGAACCGTATGTCCTAGAAACAAAATTCTTTTGTCCACTGATTCCTTGGCTCAAGACGATTCGATTGCACCCTATGACGTCATTTTCCGTCATGAAAATTTTCCCGCCATTTTGAATTTTATGAAAAACCTACTTTGTCGAACTCCTCCTAGGCCGTTCGTCCGATGTTCACGAAAATTGAACCACATCATCTCCTGACAATGTGGACAAAACGATATATAAACAAAGTTGATTCGTCAAACCGTTTACGAATAACTTGTGAAAGAATCTGAGGTAAAAGTCGCCAAAATGAAATTGAGGCTTTATCTCCCCAATGCATTAGCCTTTTCTGACCAAACTAGGTGTGTGTTATGTCAATCATGGTTTGAGGCTACCTGCAGAGTTTTGGCGCTGTGCCCCCTAGTGGTCAGGAGTTATCAAAAACTGACTTTTTTGCTTATAACTTCTGAACCCTTTGGCCAAAAATCATGAAACTGGTCTCTTTAGATCCAGTGGGTCATGCCGAGTCCTATGATACCAAATATTCCCATATCGGCCATTTTGAGCGTCTGCCATTTCGATTTTTCTTATAAGATGCTATGTTTAACAAACACATGACTTTAGTGCTCTGTCAGCAATGGTTTACCCAATTGAAAGCAAACTTTGCATGTGTCAATGTCACCACACTCTCAATGTACCACACACTACAATTTGGTTACAGCGCTGCCTGTTGGTTGAATGCGATAAACCATTAAATCGAATTGCTAAAGACCGTATTGTTGGTTTTTCAGCCATTTAGACTTAAGCCATATTGAAATGTCTTTAGATTTTTACTGCCGTTGGTCTGATGATGCCAGTCATGTCGGCATGACATTTAATGCCCTCCTTGCGCTTGGCCCCGTGATGGCTGCTAGCAGCTATATTTAGGGGCCAAGCACCGAAGGTGCGGAGGCACCTATTGTTTTTGTTCCGGTTCTTATTATTATTATTATTATTATTCTTCTTCTGCCATTGAAGTCTATGACAGCCCATAGAACCGTAAGCGGGAAAATGAAAAAAAGTTGGCACACTGATAAAGGAGAGTCCAATCATTGACCATAGCAAAATTGAAGTCTCTAACTCAATCTCTCTAGCGCCACCAACTGTCCAAAGTTGCACTCACGTTTACGTAAATAACTTTTGAACCGTATGTCCTAGAAACAAAATTCTTTTGTCCACTGATTCCTTGGCTCAAGACGATTCGATTGCACCCTATGACGTCATTTTCCGTCATGAAGATTTTCCCGCCATTTTGAATTTTATGAAAAACCTACTTTGTCGAACTCCTCCTAGGCCGTTCGTCCGATGTTCACGAAAATTGAACCACATCATCTCCCGACAATGTGGACAAAACGATATATAAAGAAAGTTGATTCGTCAAACCGTTTACGAATAACTCGCGAAAGAATCTGAGGTAAAAGTCGCCAAAATGAAATTGAGGCTTTATCTCCCCAATGCATTAGCCTTTTCTGACCAAACTAGGTGTGTGTTATGTCAATCATGGTTTGAGGCTACCTGCAGAGTTTTGGCGCTGTGCCCCCTAGTGGTCAGGAGTTATCAAAAACTGACTTTTTTGCTTATAACTTCTGAACCCTTTGGCCAAAAATCATGAAACTGGTCTCTTTAGATCCAGTGGGTCATGCCGAGTCCTGTGATAGCAAATATTCCCATATCGGGCATTTTGAGCGTCTGCCATTTCGATTTTTCTTATAAGATGCTATGTTTAACAAACACATGACTTTAGTGCTCTGTCAGCCATGGTTTACCCAATTTACCCAATGTACCACATGAATTGACACTACAATTTGGTTACAGCGCTGCCTGTTGGTCGAACGTGATAAACCATTAAATCGAACTACTAAAGACCGTATTGTTGATTTTTCAGCCATTTAGACTTAAGTCATATTGAAATGTCTTTAGATTCTTACTGCCGTTGGTCTGATGATGCCAGCCATGTCGGCATGACATTTAATGCCCTCCTTGCGCTTGGCCCCGTGATGGCTGCTAGCAGCTATATTTAGGGGCCAAGCACCGAAGGTGCGGAGGCACCTATTGTTTTTGTTCCGGTTCTTATTATTATTATTATTATTATTATTCTTCTGCCATTGAAGTCTATGACAGCCCATAGAACCGTAAGCGGGAAAATGAAAAAAAGTTGGCACACTCATAAAGGAGAGTCTAATCATTGACCATAGCAAAATTGAAGTCTCTAACTCAATCTCTCTACCGCCACCAACTGTCCAAAGTTGCACTCACGTTTACGTAAATAACTTTTGAACCGTATGTCCTAGAAACAAAATTCTTTTGTCCACTGATTCCTTGGCTCAAGACGATTCGATTGCACCCTATGACGTCATTTTCCGTCATGAAAATTTTCCCGCCATTTTGAATTTTATGAAAAACCTACTTTGTCGAACTCCTCCTAGGCCGTTCGTCCGATGTTCACGAAAATTGAACCACATCATCTCCTGACAATGTTGACAAAACGATATATAAACAAAGTTGATTCGTCAAACCGTTTACGAATAACTCGTGAAAGAATCTGAGGTAAAAGTCGCCAAAATGAAATTGAGGCTTTATCTCCCCAATGCATTAGCCTTTTCTGACCAAACTAGGTGTGTGTTATGTCAATCATGGTTTGAGGCTACCTGCAGAGTTTTGGCGCTCTGCCCCCTAGTGGTCAGGAGATATTAAAAAACTGACTTTTTTGCTTATAACTCCTGAACCCTTTGGCCAAAAATCATGAAACTGGTCTCTTTAGATCCAATGGGTCATGCCGAGTCCTGTGATACCAAATTTTCCCATATCGGCCATTTTGAGCGTCTGCCATTTCGATTTTTCTTATAAGATTCTATGTTTAACAAACACATGACTTTAGTGCTCTGTCAGCAATGGTTTACCCAATTGAAAGCAAACTTTGCATGTGTCAATGTCACCACACTCTCAATGTACCACATGAATTGACACTACAATTTGGTTACAGCGCTGCCTGCTGGTTGAATGTGATAAACCATTAAATCGAATTACTAAAGACCGTATTGTTGATTTTTCAGCCATTTAGACTTAAGTCATATTGAAATGTCTTTAGATTCTTACTGCCATTGGTCTGATGATGCCAGCCATGTCGGCATGACATTTAATGCCCTCCTTGCGCTTGGCCCCGTGATGGCTGCTAGCAGCTATTTAGGGGCCAAGCACCGAAGGTGCGGAGGCACCTATTGTTTTTGTTCCGGTTCTTATTATTAGGGGCCAAGCACCGAAGGTGCGGAGGCACCTATTGTTTTTGTTCCGGTTCTTATTATTATTATTAGGGGCCAAGCACCGAAGGTGCGGAGGCACCTATTGTTTTTGTTCCGGTTCTTATTATTATTATTATTATTATTCTTCTTCTGCCATTGAAGTCTATGACAGCCCATAGAACCGTAAGCGGGAAAATGAAAAAAAGTTGGCACACTCATAAAGGACAGTCCAATCATTGACCATAGCAAAATTGAAGTCTCTAACTC
>JAWRVZ010001358.1:0-20000 GCA_037043235.1 Rhodeus uyekii
CACTTACTCGTATCTCAAACACTTACTCGTATCTCAAACACTTACTCGCATCTCAAACACTTACTCGCATCTCAAACACTTACTCGCATCTCAAACATTTACTCGCATCTCAAACATTTACTCGCATCTCAAACATTTACTCGCATCTCAAACATTTACTCGCATCTCAAACATTTACTCGCATCTCAAATACTCGTATCTCAAATACTTACTCGTATCTCAAACATTTACTCGTATCTCAAATACTCATATCTCAAATATTCACTCGTATCTCAAACATTTACTCGTATCTCAAATATTTACTCGTATCTCAGAACACTCGTGTGTTGGGACGCTCGTATCTCAAGGCATTATTGTACATGAATAATAACAATTAGTACAATGCTCCATAAATATTGTAATAATAATCATAATCCACCAGTTCACTAATTATAATTCCTTACAAAATATGAATTTGGCTCATGCAATAAATGTAACTATTTGTGTCCAAACCAGCGGACGATAACCGTAACGATAACCGCTAGCGTCCGCATGGACCGTAGCGAAACATAAGTGTATTAGCGATATTGCGGCTATTGGAGTGTTTTGTTTTTCAACTGATGGATGAAAACATTGAAAGCCTGTTTTAAGAGTTTAAGAGTGACAGACGACCCTAAACTGCAGAACACTAATGGACTCCTGCATTCATCAGACGCTTTTATCACTCAAGAAACACAGACATTCTAACCAGTTCTTGCTTTCCCTGGGAGTCGAACCCATGACCTTGATGTTGCAAGCGCTGCTCTGAGCTGCTGTGGGTGTGATCGGGTCGTGACTCTCTCTGTGCTTCAGTTATTTCGCTCAGGTTCTGGAGGAGCACGGGCCGCTGAGCGCCGCGGACCCGCTGATGGTCGGAGAGCTGGAGAACTTTCCTGCGGAGGCGCAGCAGAAGATCGCGGACGCCGGCGGACTCGAACCCTTCCTGCTGGAGTCTCTGCGCTTCACCATGACGGACGGATTGCTGGGGCTGATGATGCACGCCGTGTCCCTGACGGAGAGCGGCCCGTCACACCTCAACCCGGCCGCGCAGGAGTTCTGGCCCAACGGAGACGCCGTCGGTCTCGTGTCCTTCCCTCCCGAGGAGCAGAGCGTGTCCTCGGATCCCTTCCCGCTTCTCCCCGATCCCTGTGCCTTTCAGTGTCCCGTCACGCATTACGAGTGTGTGCGAGAAGACAAACAAACCGCTGTGTGTGCGCGGGTAAGATGAGCCGCGCCACGGGAATGCCATCCCGATCAGTGCTGCCTCTGACCTCTGACCTTTGCCTCCACAGGATTTAGCAGATCATGCAGACGTTTCTATCAACACAGAGCCGTACGTTTCCTTCGAGAGAAACCATGTGAGTGACGTGTCAGTGAATGTGTGTTTATCCAGCGCTTTACGCAACACTGAGCGTTTCACAGCGATAACACAATCGTCGTCCGTTCAGTTCCAGGTTTTTCATCTGATTACTGAATATTTAATGTCTGTGTGTTGTGAAGTCTGCATGAAGCCACGTTCACAGTTCACAGGTTCTGCAGCTGCTTCTGTCTGCGGTCCAGAATCGAGTTCATGTCCGTGTTTCCTGCAGGGCGACATGTTGCAGAAAGAGAAGCAGCAGCTGCGACTGTTGCAGAAGCTCCAGCAGATGAAGGACGATCACGCCGCCGTCCAGCAGAGGAGGAGCGAGGAGATCTCGGCACTTCAGGAGGAATCCCAGAGGATCAGCCAGAGCGTGCAGGTAGAGGAACGGCCGTGTGTGTGTGTGTGTGTGTGTGTGTGTTCTGCTGCTCAGCTGTGCTTGTGTTCAGATCGCCAGCACAGAACTCGCCATGTTCCAGCACAAGCTGGAGGAGGAGGTGCGGAAAGACCAGCAGGAGAAGAAGGAGAATCAGGAGACGCTGAAGAACCTGAAGATGGAGATCAAAGATCTGGCAGATGTACATGAGAGGTCAGACTTTCCCTCCGCTGATCTCACTCTCTCTCACGCTCTCGCTCTCACTCGCTCTCTCTCGCGCTCGCTCTCTCTCGCTCGCTCACTCTCGCTCTCTCGCTCTCTCGCTCTCGCTCTGTCTCGCTCGTCTCGCTGATCTCACTCTCGCTCTCTCGCTCTCGCTCGCTCTCGCTCTCGCTCTCTCTCGCTCTCGCTCACTCTCGCTCTCTCGCTCTCTCGCTCTCGCTCTGTCTCGCTCTCGCTCTGTCGCTCTCGCTCTCTCGCTCTCGCTCTGTCTCGCTCTCGCTCTGTCTCGCTCTCGCTCTGTCGCTCTCGCTCTGTCGCTCTCGCTCTGTCTCGCTCTCGCTCTGTCTCGCTCTCGCTCTGTCTCGCTCTCGCTCTGTCTCGCTCTCGCTCTGTCTCGCTCTCGCTCTGTCTCGCTCTCGCTCTGTCTCGCTCTCGCTCTGTCTCGCTCTCGCTCTGTCTCGCTCTCGCTCTGTCTCGCTCTCGCTCTGTCTCGCTCTCGCTCTGTCTCGCTCTCGCTCTGTCTCGCTCTCGCTCTGTCTCGCTCTCGCTCTGTCTCGCTCTCGCTCTGTCTCGCTCTCGCTCTCGCTCTCGCTCTCGCTCTGTCTCGCTCTCTCTGTCTCGCTCTCGCTCTGTCTCGCTCTCGCTCTCTCTCCGCTCTCGCTCACACACTCGCTCTCTCTGTCTCTCTCTCACACACTCGCTCTCGCTCTGTCACTCTCTCTCACACACACACTCTCTCACTCTCTCTCACACACACACTCTCTCACTCTCTCTCACACACACACTCTCTCACTCTCACTCTCTCTCACACACTCTCACACTCTCTCTCACTCTCACTCTATCTCTCTCACTCTCTCTAGTTACTCCAGAGACTCTCAGTGCCAAGAATAAAGAGTATGAGAGTGAGCTGGAGCGATTCCTGGACGTCAAGTGAGTGAAAACACAGTGTTTACTCACTACAGCTTCTGTAACTCTTTACATGCAGGCCTGCAATTATCTGAGAACCGAAATCATTGTGCAGTTCAAATTTCAATCATGTTTTGAATCATGCTCTCTCTCCTGTGTGTGTAACGCATCTCCCCTGTCACTACAGCTTCTGTGTGTGTGCAGGCCTGCAACGCATCTCCCCTGTGTGTGTGTGTGTGTAACGCATCTCCCCTGTGTGTGTGTGTGTGTGTGTGTGTGTGTAACGCATCTCCCCTGTGTGTGTGTGTGTGTAACGCATCTCCCCTGTGTGTGTGTGTGTGTAACGCATCTCCCCTGTGTGTGTGTGTGTGTAACGCATCTCCCTGTGTGTGTGTGTGTGTGTGTGTGTGTGTGTGTGTGTAACGCATCTCCCCTGTGTGTGTGTGTGTGTAACGCATCTCCCCTGTGTGTGTGTGTGTGTAACGCATCTCCCCTGTGTGTGTGTGTAACGCATCTCCCCTGTGTGTGTGTGTGTGTGTGTGTGTGTGTGTAACGCATCTCCCCTGTGTGTGTGTGTGTGTGTAACGCATCTCCCCTGTGTGTGTGTGTGTGTGTGTGTGTGTGTGTGTGTGTAACGCATCTCCCCTGTGTGTGTGTGTGTGTGTGTGTGTGTGTGTGTGTGTGTAACGCATCTCCCCTGTGTGTGTGTGTGTGTGTGTGTGTGTGTGTGTAACGCATCTCCCCTGTGTGTGTGTGTGTGTAACGCATCTCCCCTGTGTGTGTGTGTGTGTAACGCATCTCCCCTGTGTGTGTGTGTGTGTAACGCATCTCCCCTGTGTGTGTGTGTGTGTGTGTAACGCATCTCCCCTGTGTGTGTGTGTGTGTGTGTAACGCATCTCCCCTGTGTGTGTGTGTAACGCATCTCCCCTGTGTGTGTGTGTGTGTGTGTGTGTGTAACGCATCTCCCCTGTGTGTGTGTGTGTGTGTGTGTAACGCATCTCCCCTGTGTGTGTGTGTAACGCATCTCCCCTGTGTGTGTGTGTGTGTGTGTGTAACGCATCTCCCCTGTGTGTGTGTGTGTGTGTGTGTGTGTGTGTGTGTGCAGTAACCAGTGTGCTGCCGAGCGGTTGAGTCTCGAGGAGGAGATCAAGCGGTGCAGAGACGTGTGTGTGAAAGCTCAGAGCAGATCCACAGCGGCTCAGGTGAGGATCTGGATCAGCGGTGTTTCACTCCCCGTGTGACTCTGAATGACGCTGGTGTGTGTGTGTGTGTGTGTTCAGGTGTGTGTCCTGCAGAGCCGGCGGGAACATGCGCTGCGGCGGCTGAGGATGAGCGTCTCTGAAGGCCAGATGATAGTCAAACACATGACGGAGGCGTCGCTCAGGTACACACTCTGTGTGTGTGTGTATATGCTGTACTCGTGTGTGTGTGTGTGTGTGTGTGTGTGTGTGTACATGCTGTACTCGTGTGTCTGTGTGTGTGTGTGTGTGTGTGTGTGTGTGTGTACATGCTGTACTCGTGTGTGTGTGTGTGTGTGTGTGTGTGTGTGTACATGCTGTACTCGTGTGTCTGTGTGTGTGTGTGTGTGTGTGTGTGTGTGTGTGTGTGTGTACATGCTGTACTCGTGTGTGTGTGTGTGTGTGTGTGTGTGTGTGTGTGTGCAGTTGCTCCTCCGCTATGCTGCTGTCTGCTGTGTGTGTGAAACACGTGTGTGAGTGTGAAGACGGAATCAACTGTCTGATTGTTGTTGTGTGCTGCAATGATTGTTGCTCCTCCGCTGCGCTGCTGTCTGCTATAGACGACTGGAAGAAACACGTGTGTGAGACAGAAGACGGAATCAACAGGATTGAGGTGATGCTTCTGATTCAATGCCAATTACATTCAATAATCACTCAAATTCACGGTTAAAATCAATGATTGTGTGTATAAGGCAGGTTTTATTATAATACACTCACTCTCTCTCACACACACTCGCTCACTCACTCTCTCTTGCACTCTCTCTTTCACTCACACACTTTCTCTCTCTCTCACACACACACACACACACACACACACACACTCTCTCTTTGTCTCTCTCTCTCTCTCTCACACACACACACTCTCTTTGTCTCTCTCTCTCTCACACACACACACACTCTCGAGCTCTCTCTGTTTCACACACACACACACACACACTCTCTCTCTCCTTTCACACACACACACACTCCCACTGCCGGAGATCGGCGTTCCCAGCGCACACACTCCTCCTCTTCCTCATGTACGGGAATATTCATGTGATCGGTTGTGTTTCAGAGGGAGTTTGAGGCTCAGCTGGACGAGCTGAAGAAGGGAAGCCGTCTGTGTTCCCTGCCGGAGATCGGTCGACTACACGAGACTGCCCCCCCACCCACGAGACTTTGCCGGTTCAAGTGACGTTTTCCTCCTCCTCTTCATCATGAACCCTTGACGCGTGAATATTCATGTCTGCTGGGATTCAGTGTTTGTCATAAATCAGCCTGATATTCACTGCTTTCTACTGCGATAAAGCCTTGGTTATTTTAGGTTTCAGACATTTAGACACTCATACAGTCGACTGTTACGAGAAAATGCAGACTGATGTCTATAAGAGACTTTATAGCAATCCGTTCAATTATAAACTGACAAGGTGTTTTATTCATATCAGATACACATTGTGTTTGTGACTATAAAGTCACTCTATTCTTCTCCATCTTCATGTATTTCGGGAGAAGTGACTGTATTTACTGTGTTTGTGACTATAAATCCGACAGATCAGATTCTCCGATCTGCGACGCAAACTATCAGCGAACAAGTTGGTGAATATTTTGAATAAATAAGAAAAACTAAATGCATGCGATACGCTTTTGTGGATGCGGTGCGTCACGTGACACGCATGCGTCGCCATGGAAACAACATGAGGAAATGTAAAAAACTCGCTGTGGATCAGCGACAATATTATAAACTAACGTGCGAAAGGGTCAAAAACAGTTTTTAGTCTATGCAGAAAGTAAATCTTTACAGCAGACCGCATGCGTTTTGTTTCTGTCAGTTGCGGCGGGTTTAAAACATGACCAGCGAAAGATGAGCGACGTGTGTGAGAGTATTTTAAAGTAGGAGACGGAATATGATAATAATAATGATAAACTAGCGTATAATAATAATATATCAATCACAGACACGAGATGTTAGGAGAGACGAGCTGAAACAATGTCATTTACCTGTTTATTGAACTCATTGTCGTATAATAATAATATATCAATCACAGACACGAGATGTTAGGAGAGACGAGCTGAAACAATGTATCACCATGGAAACACACACACACACACACACACACACACACACACAGCTACATACAGCAGCAGTTTTGAGTCTACAGAAGGAAAGTAATACTGACCTTATTTCAGCAAAATTCGTTATTATTTAACTTGATTTATAGATTCAATATTTTAAATGTATTTCTGACTGTCGTCTTTTAGTCTAGCCGTCTAATGTTACAAAACTTTTGTTTAAATGACTAACAAATTAGTCTCGTTTCGACCCGTCCCTAGTGTTCAGACCGAGCAACTAAACTCTCTTTCAACTCGATCGATGGCTTTGGAGAGCGGTTTAGAAATGCTTCCGGAAATGTTCACTTTAGGCAAGGATACGTCCGCTTACATGATCAAATTTGATATTGCACCATATTTTATTTAAGAAGAAAACTGGTGGAGATCATAAACGAAGCAGAGCCTCAACCAATCCTAAAATAAAAAAACGTTTCTGGAGGATGGTTGTGTCGGTCACGCTGGTATTAAAAAGGCTGTAAAAGGTATTCAATTCAACTTCAGAAGCTCTGTATATACCCTGATGTCAGATCTGATTCCTGTGTGTTTCTCATTATAACAGCTTGTGCTTCATATGGGATTCACTTTTCCTCGTCCTTCCCGTCTGTTAAACGCGTGATTTCTGAAGATCTGTGACTGACGGCTGGTTGTTATTCCCTGCAGGCGATGCTTCCGGCTCCTCCGTCACGCTCCTTCAGCCCGTACGGACCCCTGCCCCCCCGCACCCCCACCCCCACCGGACGGGTCACACCGCAGCCGGAAGAACCCGCGACCCGCCGGCCCTCGGCCCCACAGCACCTGACGGCATACGAGCGGATCCTGGAGCGGCTCAACATGATGTTCCCTCATTACAACAGGTGGAAAATAACACACACACACACACACACACACACACACTCATCATTGCGCACACACACACACACACACACACACACACACACACACTCACTTTACACTGACACTGACACTTTACTGGATATTCACATAGAAAACAGCTGTTTTACACTGATATAATATTACACTGTTTTACTGTATTTATCATCTAATAAATTCAGCTTTAATCACAGGAATAAATGACATTTTACTATATATTCACACAGAAAACAGCTGTTTTACACTGATATAATATTACTCTGTTTTACTGTATTTATCATCTAATAAATTCAGCTTTAATCACAGGAATAAATGACACTTTACTATATATTCACATAGAAAACAGCTGTTTTACACTGATATAATATTACACTGTTTTACTGTATTTATCATCTAATAAATTCAGCTTTAATCACAGGAATAAATGACATTTTACTATATATTCACATAGAAAACAGCTGTTTTACACTGATATAATATTACTCTGTTTTACTGTATTTATCATCTAATAAATTCAGCTTTAATCACAGGAATAAATGACATTTTACTATATATTCACATAGAAAACAGCTGTTTTACACTGATATAATATTACTCTGTTTTACTGTATTTATCATCTAATAAATTCAGCTTTAATCACAGGAATAAATGACATTTTACTATATATTCACATAGAAAACAGCTGTTTTACACTGATATAATATTACTCTGTTTTACTGTATTTATCATCTAATAAATTCAGCTTTAATCACAGGAATAAATGACACTTTACTATATATTCACATAGAAAACAGCTGTTTTACACTGATATAATATTACTCTGTTTTACTGTATTTATCATCTAATAAATTCAGCTTTAATCACAGGAATAAATGACACTTTACTATATATTTACATAGAAAACAGCTGTTTTACACTGATATATTACTCTGTTTTACTGTATTTATCATCTAATAAATTCAGCTTTAATCACAGGAATAAATGACACTTTACTATATATTCACATAGAAAACAGCTGTTTTACACTGATATAATATTACACTGTTTTACTGTATTTATCATCTAATAAATTCAGCTTTAATCACAGGAATAAATGACACTTTACTATATATTTACATAGATAAACAGCTGTTTTACACTGATATAATATTACTCTGTTTTACTGTATTTATCATCTAATAAATTCAGCTTTAATCACAGGAATAAATGACACTTTACTATATATTCACATAGAAAACAGCTGTTTTACACTGATATAATATTACTCTGTTTTACTGTATTTATCATCTAATAAATTCAGCTTTAATCACAGGAATAAATGACACTTTACTATATATTCACATAGAAAACAGCTGTTTTACACTGATATAATATTACACTGTTTTACTGTATTTATCATCTAATAAATTCAGCTTTAATCACAGGAATAAATGACACTTTACTATATATTCACATAGAAAACAGCTGTTTTACACTGATATAATATTACTCTGTTTTACTGTATTTATCATCTAATAAATTCAGCTTTAATCACAGGAATAAATGACACTTTACTATATATTCACATAGAAAACAGCTGTTTTACACTGATATAATATTACTCTGTTTTACTGTATTTATCATCTAATAAATTCAGCTTTAATCACAGGAATAAATGACACTTTACTATATATTTACATAGAAAACAGCTGTTTTACACTGATATAATATTACTCTGTTTTACTGTATTTATCATCTAATAAATTCAGCTTTAATCACAGGAATAAATGACACTTTACTATATATTCACATAGAAAACAGCTGTTTTACACTGATATAATATTACTCTGTTTTACTGTATTTATCATCTAATAAATTCAGCTTTAATCACAGGAATAAATGACACTTTACTATATATTCACATAGAAAACAGCTGTTTTACACTGATATAATATTACTCTGTTTTACTGTATTTATCATCTAATAAATTCAGCTTTAATCACAGGAATAAATGACATTTTACTATATATTCACATAGAAAACAGCTGTTTTACACTGATATAATATTACTCTGTTTTACTGTATTTATCATCTAATAAATTCAGCTTTAATCACAGGAATAAATGACATTTTACTATATACTCACATAGAAAACAGCTGTTTTACACTGATATAATATTACACTGTTTTACTGTATTTATCATCTAATAAATTCAGCTTTAATCACAGGAATAAATGACATTTTACTATATATTCACATAGAAAACAGCTGTTTTACACTGATATAATATTACTCTGTTTTACTGTATTTATCATCTAATAAATTCAGCTTTAATCACAGGAATAAATGACATTTTACTATATATTCACATAGAAAACAGCTGTTTTACACTGATATAATATTACTCTGTTTTACTGTATTTATCATCTAATAAATTCAGCTTTAATCACAGGAATAAATGACATTTTACTATATATTCACATAGAAAACAGCTGTTTTACACTGATATAATATTACTCTGTTTTACTGTATTTATCATCTAATAAATTCAGCTTTAATCACAGGAATAAATGACATTTTACTATATATTTACATAGAAAACAGCTGTTTTACACTGATATAATATTACTCTGTTTTACTGTATTTATCATCTAATAAATTCAGCTTTAATCACAGGAATAAATGACACTTTACTATATATTCACATAGAAAACAGCTGTTTTACACTGATATAATATTACTCTGTTTTACTGTATTTATCATCTAATAAATTCAGCTTTAATCACAGGAATAAATGACATTTTACTATATATTCACATAGAAAACAGCTGTTTTACACTGATATAATATTACTCTGTTTTACTGTATTTATCATCTAATAAATTCAGCTTTAATCACAGGAATAAATGACACTTTACTATATATTCACATAGAAAACAGCTGTTTTACACTGATATAATATTACTCTGTTTTACTGTATTTATCATCTAATAAATTCAGCTTTAATCACAGGAATAAATGACACTTTACTATATATTCACATAGAAAACAGCTGTTTTACACTGATATAATATTACACTGTTTTACTGTATTTATCATCTAATAAATTCAGCTTTAATCACAGGAATAAATGACACTTTACTATATATTCACATAGAAAACAGTTGTTTTACACTGATATAATATTACACTGTTTTACTGTATTTATCATCTAATAAATTCAGCTTTAATCACAGGAATAAATGACACTTTACTATATATTCACATAGAAAACAGCTGTTTTACACTGATATAATATTACACTGTTCTTACTGTATTTATCGGTGTTGTGTAACTGTGTGTGCTTTGTTATCACAGTTGGTGTTGAACATGGTTCACTTTACTAGGATATTCGATCGTCATAGAAAACAGCTGTTCTCTGGACACTGATATAATATTACGACTGATGTCTTCTGGACGGTGTTGTGCTCAACTGTGTCCTGTTTGTTACAGGTTGGTGTTGAACACGCGTGTGAGTGAAGCTCTCTCTCTGTCCCACACACACACACACACACACACACACTCTCTCTCTCTCTCTGTCCCACACACACACACACACACTCACTCACTCACTCTCATGTTGTGCAGGACTGCATGAGCATCACGGGGCGATCGAGTCCTGCGTCAGACTCCAGCATCACGCCGGCACTCACACACGCGTGGAAGAACGTGTCGGAGAAACATCGTAACTCTGCGCTGGCGGTGAGAATCACATCTTTTTATGCGTTTCTGTCTGATTCAGAATTATTGAACTGTTTTTCTTATCAAGTCGTGTTTATTTCTACAGTTCTGCTTTAAAAGCAGCTTTAGTGATAAACAGGAGAATGATCAGTGATGCAGAAATGATGCTTTATGCGCTGATTCAGGAAAGCTCATGATCGTACTCTCATCTCCTCTCCTGCGTCACGAGGAAACCAACCGTGTCGTGGCGAGCGTTCATCACTTCTGCTCTAA
Organism: Rhodeus uyekii; assembly: GCA_037043235.1. NCBI lineage: Eukaryota > Metazoa > Chordata > Actinopteri > Cypriniformes > Acheilognathidae > Rhodeus > Rhodeus uyekii. The sequence continues at coordinate 11,052 of JAWRVZ010001358.1, forward strand.
CCGGTGTGTGTGTGTGTGTGTGTACAGCTGAACGTGGAGGATCCGTGCATCATCTGTCATGAGGACATGAGTCCGGCAGAGATGTGTGTGCTGGAGTGCCGTCACAGTTTCCACCGAGAGGTCGTGAGAGCCGTTCTGTGCGCTAGCGTGTGCTGGAGGTCATGTAGATGCGTGACTGTGTGTGTGTGTGTTGCAGTGCATAAAGTCGTGGCTGAAGGAGCAGAGCACATGCCCCACCTGTCGAGAACACGCGCTGTTACCGGAGGATTTCCCGCTGCTGCCCGGCCGCCAGCGCAAGAGTCACGCGCCCGCCTTCCACTGACCGAACTCACGGGACCGATCCGTGTTTCCTCTCCTGATCCATCTGTGCTCTTCATTCCTGTAATAAAGTTCATTTGCATGAACTAATTTTACTCACCACTTTTACCTTTTATTACCATTTTACCTTAATTTTACTTCATTAAACATTTGAGCAAAGAGCAGTTCTGCTGTGTTGTTTCGGACGGCAGCGGCGTCTAAAGATTAAAAGATTAATAGCAACACCCGTTCAATTTCTCAATGCAATTATCTAATCAACCAATCACATGGCAGCTGCCATTTCTAGTGTTAACTAAGAATGCTGTGAGAAGGGAAAAACATCCAGTATGCGGCAGTCCTGTGGGAGAACATGCCTTGTTGATGCTAGAGGTCAGAGGTCATGGGCGACTGATGCAAGCTGATAGAAGAGCAACATTGACTGAAATAACTACTCGTTACAACCGAGGTTTGCAGCAAAGCATTTGTGAATGGAGAAATGTTGCTGGTCTGATGAGTCTGGGCAATTGGGCATCGTTTAAATGCCACGGCCCACCTGAGCATTGATCTGACCATGCCCACCCCTTCATGCCCACCATGTGCCCATCCCACAAATCTCCATCAACTGCAAGATACTCCGATCAATATGACCAACATTTCTAAAGAATGCTTTCAGCAGCTTGTTGAATCAATGCCACGCAGAATTAAGCAGTTCTGAAGGAGAAAGAGGTCAAACACAGGGTTAGTGTGTGTTCTAATAATGCTTTAGGTGTGTGTGTATATATCAGAATCAGAAAGAGCTTTATTGCCAAGAGTGCTTGCACACACAAGGAATTTGTCTTGGTGTTGAAGCTTCCAGTGCACATATACAACACAACAAGTGTTTACATAGCAAATAACAATAGCAATACATAACATACACAGTACATGTGGTCACATGCTGGGATTTTTTGTATGGAGTGGGAGAGGGGATAGATTGTCAGCCATAACATCCGTCTGTATTGTTTTTCTTTCCCTGCGCTCTGCCCAGCATTTTATCTCTTATTAATTCAACTGTTCAAGAGGGAAATAGCCTGTGGAAAGAAACTGTTCCTGTATCTAGATGTTCTAGTGGCTAGTGATCGGAGTCCTGACGGTAACAGTTCAAACAGGGTGTTTCCAGGGTGAGCAGAGTCAGTGATGATTTTACCTGCTCTCTTCTTCCACTCTGGAAGAGTACAGGTCCTGGAGGGCTGGCAGGGAAGCACCAATAATCCTCTCTGCAGTCCGGATTGTGCGATGTAGTCTCCCGATGTCAGATTTGATAGCTGAACCAAACCACAGTGATGGAGGTGCACAAAACAGACTCAATGACGGCCGAGTAGAACTGTATCAGCAGCTCCTGCGGGAGGTTGAGCTTCCTCAGCTGACGAAGGAAGTACAGTCTCTGCTGGGCCTTTTTTACAATGGAGTCGATGTGATTGTTCCACTTCAGGTCCTGAGAGATGGTGGTGCCCAGGAACCTGAATGACTCCACTGCTGCCACTGTGCTGTTCATGATGGTGAGTGGAGGTAGAGCAGGGCTGTTCCTCCTGAAGTCCACTATCATCTCCACCGTTTTGAGCGTGTTGAGCTCAAGGTTGTTATAACTGCACCAGACAGCCAGTTGTTCAACCTCCAGTCTGTAAGCAGACTCGTCACCGTTTCGGGTGAGGCCGATGGCGGTGGTGTCGTCTGCAAATTTCAGGAGCTTCACAGAAGGGTCTTTAGAAGTGCAGTCATTGGTGTACAGGGAGAAGAGCAGTGGGGAGAGAACACACCCCTGGGGGGCGCCAATGCTGGTAGTGAGAGTCCTGGATGTGAGTTTCCCCAGTCTCACTCGCTGCTGCCGGTCTGTCAGGAAGCTGGTGATCCACTGACAGATTGAGGATGGCAAGGAGAGCTGGGTCAGTTTAGCTGTAAGAAGATCAGGCATGATGGTGTTGAAGGCCGAGCTGAAGTCCACAAATAAGATCCTTGCATAAGTCCCAGGTCTGTCGAGATGTTGCAGGATATAATGCAGTCCCATGTTGACTGCATCATCCACAGACCTGTTTGCTCTGTAGGCAAATTGGAGAGGATCCAGCAAGGGTCCAGTGATGTCCTTCAGGTGGGCCAGAACCAGTCTCTCAAATGACTTCATGACCACAGATGTGAGAGCGACAGGTCTGTAGTCATTAAGTCCAGTGATTTGGGTTTTTTTTGGGGACAGGAATGATGGTGGAGCGTTTGAAGCAACGGGGAACTTCACACTGCTCCAATGATCTATTGAAGATCCGCGTGAAGACTGGGGCCAGTTGGTCAGCGCAGGCTTTCAAACAAGCAGATGAGATGCCGTCTGGGTCTGAAGCTTTCCTTATCTTCTGTCTTTTGAAGATTTTGGATACCTGCTCCACACAGACCTTAAGCACTGGTTGGGTTGTGGAGGGGGGGAGAGGGGGTGCAGGAGGTGTTGGGGGACATGTGAAGTGCAGGTCAGAGTGGTTTTGAGGTGTGAGATTGGGTTTCTCAAACCTGCAGTAAAAAGTATTTAGCTCATCCGCCAGATGTTGATTCTCAGCAGGTCGGTGGGTTGGTGGCTTGTAATTGGTGATATTCTTCAGGCCTGACCAGACAGCAGCAGAGTTGTTGGAAGAGAACTGGTTTCTCAGCTTTTCAGCGTAACTTCTTTTAGCTGCCCTTATCTCCTTTGTCAGTCTGTTCCTGGTCTGTTTGTACAAAACACCATCCCCCCTTCTGTAAGCATCCTCTTTGTTATGACGAAGCTGTTTGAGTTTCCCAGTAAACCATGGTTTATCATTAGGAAATGATAAGAATGTCCTGGTAGGAATGTGTGTATCCTCACAGAAACTGATGTATGATGTTACAGTATCTGTGAGCTCATCCAGATCAGTGGTAGCAGCTTCAAAAACATTCCAATCCGTGCAATCAAAACATGCTTTTAATTCTTGTTCTGCTTCATTAGTCCATCTTTTAACAGTCTTTTTTGCAGGTTTAGCTGATTTCAGTTTCTGCCTGTGGGATGGTATAAGATGAACCACACAGTGATCAGAAAGCCCCAAAGCTGCCCGTGGGACGGAGTGATATGCATTCTTTATTGTGGTGTAGCAGTGGTCAAGAATATTATTGTCTCTGGTGGGACATGTAATGTGCTGTCTGTATTTTGGCAGTTCATGGGAGAGATTTGCTTTGTTAAAATCCCCAAGAATGATTAAAAGAGAATCTGGATACTTTTGCTCAGTCTCAGCTATTTGTTCAGCCAGCTGTTGTAATGCCGTGCTGACACAAGCGTCTGGAGGAATGTGAATATTCACGAGAATAAACGAGGAAAACTCCCGCGGTGAATAGAAAGGTTTACGGTTTATGAAGTGAGTCTCTAGGTTAGGAGAGCATATCTTCTTCAGCATTGTTATATCTGAACACCAACTTTTTCGTTGATGTAGAAACACAAACCTCCACCTCTCGTTTTCCCGGTTAGCTCCGTGATGCGATCTGCTCGGAACAGCTGGAAGCCCGGCAGAGATAGTGCATTGTCCGGTGTGTTTACAGTTAGCCAGGTCTCAGTGAAGCACAGAGCAGCAGAATTGAAGAAATCCTTATTAATCCGGGTGAGGAGAAGCAGTTCATCCATTTTATTAGGAAGAGAGCGGAGATTAGCAAGATGAATACTGGGAAGAGGAGTGCGGAAGCCCCGCGAGCGGAGTTTGACCAGTGCCCCAGATCGCCTGCCTCGCATGCGTCTGGCTCGGTTTAAAGAGACAGTCGCGACTCCAACGAGGATATCAAATAAAGCGTCTGAATAATCAAAAACCGCAGAAATATTGTCTGGTGTGTGATTCCTAATGTCCAATGTCTTAGTTTGTTTTTGGTGAAAACAATCGGAAAAGAGTGACTAAAAGCAGAACAAACAAACAAAGACAGGACAATCACTGAAGAGCAAAAAAAACGAGGCTGCCATCTTGCCAGCAATATATATATATGTGTAGTCTTCATATGAAATCTAGACTTGTAGGTTTTAATCACTGCATTAATATATATTATAGGCCTATTTTGTTATATTTTCACTCACATGACAGGCTTAATATTAATAGCTTTGGCTGACAGAAGTGTATGGGAATTCTTGCATTAAAATTGTTAATTACTGTTTAAAAATTCCACCACTGACACCGAATCTCAGATGAACGGATGACTTTAATAAACTTTTAGATATCAGGAGCAGATGTTCAAATCCACCAGTCATTTAATGTAATAGCAGTTTTCCTGAACAGTAAAGGAGATTCCAGCGGCTTCAGGTGTGTGTTCTGCCTCACACTCGCAGCGGCTTCAGGTGTGTGTTCTGCCTCACACTCGCAGCGGCTTCAGGTGTGTGTTCTGCCTCACACTCGCACCAGCTTCAGCGGGAAGTTTTCCGTTATCAAGTGATCGTCGTGAAGAACAATCACAATATTCACCTCAAATTCTAGAAGGGAAGAAATTGCAATTATTAGTGCAATAATGGACTGTGGACTATATTTAAAAAACAGTTTGAACATCTAATAAAATAAATAAAGCTCCTTACCAACTTTAAAGTTGGTGGTTTCGAGTGTTGGGCAGGTGAAGAGCCGAGGAAACACCATGTAAATTGGGATGGAGAGACCGTGACACACGTCTCCTTCAGCGATCTGGATGTTCTGGATCTCTGTGGCGTCTCTGGCGTATCCCTCCGCACACCCTGAACACACGCCGTAACGCTGAACACACGCCGGTGACACGGATCTCACACTGGATATTGTAAAGCTGAACATCTAATAGTTTCTCACCGCAGGTCTCCACACGGACCAGCTGCAGCTCGATGCTCTTGATGGCGACCTCTGACCTCTCCACCACCAGCTCACCGGTCAGAGGTCGCGTGATCGCACAGCTGGTGGCGTCCAGGTGACCTTTGATGAGAAACTTGGGTAATGAGGTCCTCTGCAGAACACAAAACACACGATGCATCAGGCGATATCTGTGAATTATCTCTGGAAAAGTCTGGAACGGTCTAACTAATATAGTTTGGGAAGCAGACACAGCTCGTCAGTTTAACATCTCTTCAATTCAATCATTTAGGTCAGCCGGAACATTCCCATAACATCTGATGAACTCGTTAATCATTAGAAGAATGAGATCTACGCGGATATTAGTCTCGGTTTATCCCGAGGTTACCGTAGTCAGCCGGATCCAGATCAGAAGAAAGACCTGCAGCTCGACACGGCCACCACACACACACACACACACACACACACACACACACACACACACACACACACACACACACACACACACACACACACACACACACACACACAGCCCTAAAGCAGGGGTGGGCAAACTACGGCCCGCGGGTCATATCCGGCCCGTTGGGCTTTTTAATCCGGCCCGCCGAACCTATATTAATCCTCTTTCATTTTACATTTCCCTGTAATGTCTCTCTGTCACGGTTGAAAGTGGCGCTGAATCTGTGTTGGAGAGTATGCGTGTGTCGCAAACCCCTCTACACCCCCCTTTATGGTGTTTATTCCGTGCTAAAAAGGAACGAGCGCAAAACTGATGTTTGCGCGCACGTAAATTACATCCGCGAGCAGAAACAGAGCTACGCGTAAATACAGGTACCCGCGAGCTCATTTTAATCACGCGTGCGCACGCAAACATTCGCCCGCTGTCGACTGCTGTTTTTGCTCGCGGGAGCACTTATTTTTGTCAGTCGTGGGGCGGGGCTTGCTCTTGTAATAGTAACATCAAACGTCATTGGTTAGTTCCCTTTTTTCCAGAGGTCAGTTGTGATTGGACGCCTGTGATTGTCAATCTAGAGCTGAGGCAAATACAGTGGTACCTCGAGATACGAAATTAATCCGTTCCGAGGCGGCCTTCGTATAATGAGTTTTTCGTATCTTGGAACACATTTTACATGTAAAATGGCTAATCCGTTCCAAGCCCTCCAAAAACACTCCATTCAATTTCATAATAAAGATAAATTGACCTTTAAACAATGAAATAACGTAAAATGTCGACGCTTACCTTTCGAGTGAGGCTATATCCGAAAGTGGCGGCAGAGGAGGAGGAAAAGGTAAAGTTTCGGGTGCGAAGTGGCTGAGCTAAAGCACGTACGTATAGAACAGGGGTGGGAAAACTACGGCCCGCGGGTCATATCCGGCCCGTTGGACTTGTATGAAACCTTCATTTTACATTTCCTTGTAATGTCACTCTGTCGCGGCAGTGGCGCTGAAGCTGTGGTGGAGAGCAGGCGTGTGTCGCAAACCCCTCTACACCCCCCCCCCCCCATCAACAATCGCGAACCACGCTCACTTTCAGAAACCTTCGTATCTTGAAAACTTTTCGTATGTAGAGCAGTAAAATTTTCCGTCTTTGCTTTCGTAACTTGGATTTTTCGTAAGTTGAGCCTTTCGTATCTTGAGGTACTACTGTACATGATTCAGTCACATTGCATATTATGGTTTTTGTCGATTAAATTGTATTAATATTGTTTTGTTGTAATTTCACGTGTCCCAGTCGAGTGATTTAAGACCAAACTATACTTTATACAGGTTTTCTAGGATTTCTTTCTACGAAGTAAATGCACAGCTACGACCTTCACCCCGGCCCCTCTGTAAATTTTAAGAAACCAATGTTGGACTTGAATTGTTGTATAATAATCATGCACGGTTTGGCTGTTGGCCAGAGGAGAACTGGTTCCCCAAACTGAACCTGGTTTCTCCCAAGGTTTTTTCTCCATTCTGTTCTTCATTCATTACGTCACCTACTGGAGCTTTGGTTCCGCTGTCACTTTTGTACATTATGATGTAATAGTCCGCGAGATCTTTAGCCCCGCCCAGTGGAGGAGGAGGAGAAGAGGAAGATCAAGATCACTGGACTAAACACAGCTTTACCTTTTAAAAAGATCCTAATGCTGGACAAAAGTGGCGCTCTATTTCTTTACAGTGAATGTGTCGGTTGAGCATGTGAATCACAGCGTCAAACGTCAAAGATGTCAATCACAGAAGTGGGCGGTACCACTGAAGACACGCCCCTTCCAACAGATCCATCAGATCAGATGCAGAAAATGGGCTTTATTTATAAATGTCAGAATCACACTATGACGAGTGCAGTTCAACATGTTTGAGAAGATTCCTCACGTCTCTGGCGTTCTGCAGCGTCTCCGGCGTGATGGTGAACTCCACCGGATTCAGCTGGAGCTTGGGCTTCTGCGGCTGCAAACACACACAGCGGTTAGTGCCGGACGACATGCATGTGTGTGTGTGTGTGTGTGTGTGTGTGTGTGTGTGCCGGCTGTCTCACCTGAGAGTGTAACATGAACTCGCAGCTCTTGCTCAGGTCTTTGGCGAGCAGCGGCCGTCTCATGTCGCAGCGGAGCGTGTACTGAACACAAACAACACGCGCGTACTGAACACACACACACACTACACGCGCGCACTGAACACACACACACTACACGCGCGCACTGAACACACACACTACACGCGCGCACTGAACACACACACTACACGCGCGCACTGAACACACGCACTACACGCGCGCACTGAACACACGCACTACACGCGCGCACTGAACACACGCACTACACGCGCGCACTGAACACACGCACTACACGCGCGCACTGAACACACGCACTACACGCGCGCACTGAACACACACACACACACACTACACGCGCGCACTGAACACACACACACACTACACGCGCGCACTGAACACACACACACACTACACGCGCGCACTGAACACACACACACACACTACACGCGCGCACTGAACACACACACACACACTACACGCGCGCACTGAACACACACACACACACTACACGCGCGCACTGAACACACACACACACTACACGCGCGCACTGAACACACACACACACTACACGCGCGCACTGAACACACACACACACTACACGCGCGCACTGAACACACACACTACACGCGCGCACTGAACACACGCACTACACGCGCGCACTGAACACACGCACTACACGCGCGCACTGAACACACGCACTACACGCGCGCACTGAACACACGCACTACACGCGCGCACTGAACACACACACACACTACACGCGCGCACTGAACACACACACACACTACACGCGCGCACTGAACACACGCACTACACGCGCGCACTGAACACACGCACTACACGCGCGCACTGAACACACGCACTACACGCGCGCACTGAACACACGCACTACACGCGCGCACTGAACACACGCACTACACGCGCGCACTGAACACACGCACTACACGCGCGCACTGAACACACGCACTACACGCGCGCACTGAACACACGCACTACACGCGCGCACTGAACACACGCACTACACGCGCGCACTGAACACACGCACTACACGCGCGCACTGAACACACGCACTACACGCGCGCACTGAACACACGCACTACACGCGCGCACTGAACACACGCACTACACGCGCGCACTGAACACACGCACTACACGCGCGCACTGAACACACGCACTACACGCGCGCACTGAACACACGCACTACACGCGCGCACTGAACACACGCACTACACGCGCGCACTGAACACACGCACTACACGCGCGCACTGAACACACGCACTACACGCGCGCACTGAACACACGCAC
>JAWRVZ010001358.1:27500-29151 GCA_037043235.1 Rhodeus uyekii
TCCGCATGTCATGGATGTCCACTCAGACTTATGGTCACCGATACTCACATAATAACCTCTCCCTTCTAAGTATGACCTGAACCATTTAAGAACCATCTCAGAAAGCCCAACCCAGTTTTCCAGCCTGTCAAGGAGAATGTTGTGATCTATGGTGTCAAACGCAGCACTGAGGTCGAGTAAAACCAGCACTGATAATTTACCTGAATCTGTGTTAAGACGAATATCATTAATTATCTTTATGAGTGCTGTCTCTGTGCTGTGATGTGGTCGGAAACCAGATTGAAAGTTGTCAAAGTATCCATTCAAGCTTAAGAACTTGTTCAGCTGATTGAAAACAACTTTTTCAATGATCTTGCCTATGAAAGGTAGATTTGAGATTGGTCTGTAATTGCTCAATATGATGTTATCCAGATTGCTCTTTTTCAGAAGGGGCTTAACAACTGCAGTTTTTAGGGAATTTGGAAAAGTCCCAGAAAGAAGTGAGGCATTTACCACTTCTAGGATATCTGCTTCTAAACAGTTAAACACGCTTTTGAAAAAAGATGTGGGAAGTATGTCAAGGGCGCAGGTTGAGTTTTAAGGTGCTGTACTGTTTCTTCCAAAATTTTACCATCAATTGCTTCGAAAACTGACATAACTTTCTGAGATTGTGGTCTGATCTGTTTTACCCCAGTGCAGCTCAAGGATGTGCTGATCGCCTTTCTGATATTATTTATTTTCTCAGAGAAGAAGGAAGCAAACTCACAGCATTTGCTGTCTGAGAGCATTTCACTGGGAATCTGACTTGGGGGATTTGTTAGTCTCTCTAGAGTAGCAAAAAGAGTGCGGGTGTTGTTTAAGTTTAAGAACGTAATGAGTAATTTGACAATATGCATGGACATAAATTAATGTAATTTCCAGAGCTACAGAGGGCGAAAATCAAAAGAAAAAATCTGACAAAAGTCAATGTTTCCTTGAACTACTAACCTAGACAGACTGACAGCCGTCACCAGCCAGTGACTGGTCACATTACCTGCCAGTTGAGACTGGCAGCTGCCAGTGACTGGTCACATTACCTGCTAGTTGAGACTGGCAGCTGCCACTGACTGGTCACATTACCTGCCAGTTGAGACTGGCAGCTGCCACCAGCAAGTGACAGGTCACGTGACCAGTCACTGGCAGCTCCTTCCAGCCAGTTGAAGATTTAACCCCCACTGCACACACTCACTTTCTCTCTGTCACTCACTCACTCTCTCTCTCTCTCACACACACACACACACACACACTCAGATGTGTAAATTGTTTAATTAACAAACTCAGAGTTAGAGTAATGGTTTGTTTACATTAGATCCAGATTCAGTCTGGATTAAGATCAGACATGTGTTAAAGAGACTCTGTGTGTGTGAGACCTTGACGGAGTTGTAAAAGGCCTCGAACACTCCCACACTCCTCGAGCTCAGCTGCAGGTTCGCGACTCCCTCCAGCGCGAGCGAAACTCCCTGATGCTGCAGCGCATCCCGACTGACGATCAGCAGAACCCCGCTCAGCCGCTCCTGCAACACATACACGCGCGTGAGACAGCCGCGGGAGCGCGCAGCCGCGGGCACACGCACCTCCACTCACTCTCACCCCTTCATGATACACTTTATTCGCGCGCTTCAGCCGAATCTCC
>JAWRVZ010001359.1:0-29105 GCA_037043235.1 Rhodeus uyekii
CGTGTGATCCAGAGCGGGTCCCGATCCGTCCTCACGCCAGAAACCATCCGTCATCTGTCCCGCTCACTCAGCATCCGCCCGCTGACTTCATCCAGCAGCCATCCGCTCAGCTGGAAAACATGAGAGTGTGTTAACTCTGTGTGTGTGTGTGTGCAGCCTGTGAGGGAGGAGAAGGAGGAGGAGGACGAGGACGAGAAGAAAGAGGAAGAGCAAGTGATCCCGCACGAGACGAGTGTGCTGTCGCCACTCAAGCTCAGCAAGAAGATGAAGATGGTGGTGTGTCACGTGACTCTGCTGGACGGCAGCCAGTTCTCCTGCGAGGTGGAGGTAAGGCCTGCGTCTCCTGCAGTGTGTTGCGAGCATGTGCAACACACAGATGTGTGTGTGTGTGTGTTTGTGTGTGTGTGTGGAGGGGTGCTCTGGAATCATGTTCTGGCGTTACAGGCCGTTTCTGGAGTGAGGTTTATGAAGAGAGCGAATGCAGCACTTAAAGTCTCTGTGTCTCCGCTGTTCCTGTACCGTATCGTCCAGCTGTTGTTCTGTGTGGACGCGCGGCTCGCAGAAGGTCAAGGGTCAGCGCACAGGTCTGCTCTGTGTGTGTTTGACTCGTTTATGTTATGGTAATTCAGGATGACAGTAATCCTGTTGTGTGGATGGAGATGAGTTTGTTGCTTGGATTTGTGTGTCTATTTATACTCTGATAATCTCCAGCAGTGCATGTAAATTATGACATCATCTCACAAACTCCATGGCAACAACACTCATAAGTGAGTGTGTGTGAGCGTGTGTGAGCGTGTGTGAGCGTGTGTGAGCGTGTGCGAGCGTGTGCGAGCGTGTGCGAGCGTGTGCGAGCGTGTGCGAGCGTGTGCGAGCGTGTGCGAGCGTGTGCGAGCGTGTGCGAGCGTGTGCGAGCGAGTGCGAGCGTGTGCGAGCGAGTGCGAGCGAGTGAGTGTGTGTGAGAGGGTGAGTGTGTGTGAGAGGGTGAGTGAGAGGGTGAGTGAGTGTGAGTGAGAGTGAGTGTGTGTGAGGGTGAGTGTGTGTGAGGGTGAGTGAGGGTGAGGGTGAGTGAGGGTGAGTGAGGGTGAGGGTGGGTGAGGGTGAGGGTGGGTGAGGGTGGGTGAGGGTGAGTGAGTGTGAGTGTGTGTGTGAGGGTGAGTGAGGGTGAGTGAGAGTGAGTGAGTGCGAGTGTGTGTGAGAGGGTGAGTGTGTGTGAGAGGGTGAGTGTGTGTGAGAGGGTGAGTGAGTGTGAGAGGGTGAGTGAGTGTGAGAGGGTGAGTGAGTGTGAGAGGGTGAGTGAGTGTGAGAGGGTGAGTGAGTGTGAGAGGGTGAGTGAGTGCGAGTGTGCGAGTGTGTGCGAGTGTGCGAGTGTGTGTGAGAGAGTGTGTGAGTGTGTGTGAGAGAGTGTGTGAGTGTGTGTGAGAGGGTGAGTGTGTGTGAGAGGGTGAGTGTGTGAGAGGGTGAGTGTGTGTGAGAGAGTGTGTGAGTGTGTGTGAGAGGGTGAGTGTGTGTGAGAGGGTGAGTGTGTGTGAGAGGGTGAGTGTGTGTGAGGGTGAGTGTGTGTGAGGGTGAGTGTGTGTGAGGGTGAGTGTGTGTGAGGGTGAGTGTGTGTGAGGGTGAGTGTGTGTGAGGGTGAGTGTGTGTGAGGGTGAGTGTGTGTGAGGGTGAGTGTGTGTGAGGGTGAGTGTGTGTGAGGGTGAGTGAGAGTGAGGGTGAGTGAGAGTGAGAGTGAGGGTGAGGGTGGGTGAGGGTGAGTGAGGGTGAGGGTGGGTGAGGGTGAGGGTGGGTGAGGGTGAGGGTGAGTGAGTGTGAGTGAGTGAGTGCGAGTGAGTGCGAGTGAGTGAGTGCGAGTGAGTGAGTGCGAGTGAGTGAGTGCGAGTGAGTGAGTGCGAGTGAGTGAGTGCGAGTGAGTGAGTGAGTGAGTGTGAGTGAGTGCGAGTGAGTGAGTGCGAGTGAGTGAGTGAGTGTGAGTGAGTGCGAGTGAGTGAGTGCGAGTGAGTGAGTGCGAGTGAGTGAGTGCGAGTGAGTGAGTGCGAGTGAGTGAGTGCGAGTGAGTGAGTGCGAGTGAGTGAGTGCGAGTGAGTGCGAGTGAGTGAGTGTGAGTGAGTGAGTGCGAGTGAGTGAGTGCGAGTGAGTGAGTGCGAGTGAGTGAGTGCGAGTGAGTGAGTGCGAGTGAGTGAGTGCGAGTGAGTGAGTGCGAGTGAGTGAGTGCGAGTGAGTGAGTGCGAGTGAGTGAGTGCGAGTGAGTGAGTGCGAGTGAGTGAGTGCGAGTGAGTGAGTGCGAGTGAGTGAGTGCGAGTGAGTGAGTGCGAGTGAGTGAGTGCGAGTGAGTGAGTGCGAGTGAGTGAGTGCGAGTGAGTGAGTGCGAGTGAGTGAGTGCGAGTGAGTGAGTGCGAGTGAGTGAGTGCGTGTGAGTGAGTGCGAGTGAGTGAGTGCGAGTGAGTGAGTGCGAGTGAGTGAGTGCGAGTGAGTGAGTGCGAGTGAGTGAGTGCGAGTGAGTGAGTGCGAGTGAGTGAGTGCGAGTGAGTGAGTGCGAGTGAGTGAGTGCGAGTGAGTGAGTGCGAGTGAGTGAGTGCGAGTGAGTGAGTGCGAGTGAGTGAGTGCGAGTGAGTGAGTGCGAGTGAGTGAGTGCGAGTGAGTGAGTGCGAGTGAGTGAGTGCGAGTGAGTGAGTGCGAGTGAGTGAGTGCGAGTGAGTGAGTGCGAGTGAGTGAGTGCGAGTGAGTGAGTGCGAGTGAGTGAGTGAGTGAGTGAGTGAGTGAGTGAGTGCGAGTGAGTGAGTGCGAGTGAGTGAGTGCGAGTGAGTGAGTGCGAGTGAGTGAGTGCGAGTGAGTGAGTGCGAGTGAGTGAGTGCGAGTGAGTGAGTGCGAGTGAGTGAGTGCGAGTGAGTGAGTGCGAGTGAGTGAGTGCGAGTGAGTGAGTGCGAGTGAGTGAGTGCGAGTGAGTGAGTGCGAGTGAGTGAGTGAGTGCGAGTGAGTGAGTGCGAGTGAGTGAGTGCGAGTGAGTGAGTGCGAGTGAGTGAGTGCGAGTGAGTGAGTGCGAGTGAGTGAGTGCGAGTGAGTGAGTGCGTGTGAGTGAGTGCGAGTGAGTGAGTGAGTGCGAGTGAGTGAGTGCGAGTGAGTGAGTGCGAGTGAGTGAGTGCGAGTGAGTGAGTGCGAGTGAGTGAGTGAGTGCGAGTGAGTGAGTGCGAGTGAGTGAGTGCGAGTGAGTGAGTGCGAGTGAGTGAGTGCGAGTGAGTGAGTGCGAGTGAGTGAGTGCGAGTGAGTGAGTGCGAGTGAGTGAGTGCGAGTGAGTGAGTGCGAGTGAGTGAGTGCGAGTGAGTGAGTGCGAGTGAGTGAGTGCGAGTGAGTGAGTGCGAGTGAGTGAGTGCGAGTGAGTGAGTGCGAGTGAGTGAGTGCGAGTGAGTGAGTGCGAGTGAGTGAGTGCGAGTGAGTGAGTGCGAGTGAGTGAGTGCGAGTGAGTGAGTGCGAGTGAGTGAGTGCGAGTGAGTGAGTGCGAGTGAGTGAGTGCGAGTGAGTGAGTGCGAGTGAGTGAGTGCGAGTGAGTGAGTGCGAGTGAGTGAGTGCGAGTGAGTGAGTGCGAGTGAGTGAGTGCGAGTGAGTGAGTGAGTGCGAGTGAGTGAGTGCGAGTGAGTGAGTGCGAGTGAGTGAGTGCGAGTGAGTGAGTGCGAGTGAGTGAGTGCGAGTGAGTGAGTGCGAGTGAGTGAGTGCGAGTGAGTGAGTGCGAGTGAGTGAGTGCGAGTGAGTGAGTGCGAGTGAGTGAGTGCGAGTGAGTGAGTGCGAGTGAGTGAGTGCGAGTGAGTGAGTGCGAGTGAGTGAGTGCGAGTGAGTGAGTGCGAGTGAGTGAGTGCGAGTGAGTGAGTGCGAGTGAGTGAGTGCGAGTGAGTGAGTGCGAGTGAGTGAGTGCGAGTGAGTGAGTGCGAGTGAGTGAGTGCGAGTGAGTGAGTGCGAGTGAGTGAGTGCGAGTGAGTGAGTGCGAGTGAGTGAGTGCGAGTGAGTGAGTGCGAGTGAGTGAGTGCGAGTGAGTGAGTGCGAGTGAGTGAGTGCGAGTGAGTGAGTGCGAGTGAGTGAGTGCGAGTGAGTGAGTGCGAGTGAGTGAGTGCGAGTGAGTGAGTGCGAGTGAGTGAGTGCGAGTGAGTGAGTGCGAGTGAGTGAGTGCGAGTGAGTGAGTGCGAGTGAGTGAGTGCGAGTGAGTGAGTGCGAGTGAGTGAGTGCGAGTGAGTGAGTGCGAGTGAGTGAGTGCGAGTGAGTGAGTGCGAGTGAGTGAGTGCGAGTGAGTGAGTGCGAGTGAGTGAGTGAGTGCGAGTGAGTGAGTGCGAGTGAGTGAGTGCGAGTGAGTGAGTGCGAGTGAGTGAGTGAGTGAGTGAGTGCGAGTGTGAGTGCGAGTGAGTGAGTGCGAGTGAGTGAGTGCGAGTGAGTGAGTGCGAGTGAGTGAGTGCGAGTGAGTGAGTGCGAGTGAGTGAGTGCGAGTGAGTGAGTGCGAGTGAGTGAGTGCGAGTGAGTGAGTGCGAGTGAGTGAGTGCGAGTGAGTGAGTGCGAGTGAGTGAGTGCGAGTGAGTGAGTGCGAGTGAGTGAGTGCGAGTGAGTGAGTGCGAGTGAGTGAGTGCGAGTGAGTGAGTGCGAGTGAGTGAGTGCGAGTGAGTGAGTGCGAGTGAGTGAGTGCGAGTGAGTGAGTGCGAGTGAGTGAGTGCGAGTGAGTGAGTGCGAGTGAGTGAGTGCGAGTGAGTGAGTGCGAGTGAGTGAGTGCGAGTGAGTGAGTGCGAGTGAGTGAGTGCGAGTGAGTGAGTGCGAGTGAGTGAGTGCGAGTGAGTGAGTGCGAGTGAGTGAGTGAGTGCGAGTGAGTGAGTGCGAGTGAGTGAGTGCGAGTGAGTGAGTGAGTGAGTGAGTGAGTGAGTGCGAGTGAGTGAGTGCGAGTGAGTGAGTGAGTGAGTGCGAGTGAGTGAGTGCGAGTGAGTGAGTGCGAGTGAGTGAGTGCGAGAGTGAGTGCGAGTGAGTGAGTGCGAGTGAGTGAGTGCGAGTGAGTGAGTGCGAGTGAGTGAGTGCGAGTGAGTGAGTGCGTGAGTGAGTGAGTGCGAGTGAGTGAGTGCGAGTGAGTGAGTGCGAGTGAGTGAGTGCGAGTGAGTGAGTGCGAGTGAGTGAGTGCGAGTGAGTGAGTGCGAGTGAGTGAGTGCGAGTGAGTGAGTGCGAGTGAGTGAGTGCGAGTGAGTGAGTGCGAGTGAGTGAGTGCGAGTGAGTGAGTGCGAGTGAGTGAGTGCGTGTGAGTGAGTGCGAGTGAGTGAGTGCGAGTGAGTGAGTGCGAGTGAGTGAGTGCGAGTGAGTGAGTGCGAGTGAGTGAGTGCGAGTGAGTGAGTGCGAGTGAGTGAGTGCGAGTGAGTGAGTGCGAGTGAGTGAGTGCGAGTGAGTGAGTGCGAGTGAGTGAGTGCGAGTGAGTGAGTGCGAGTGAGTGAGTGCGAGTGAGTGAGTGCGAGTGAGTGAGTGCGAGTGAGTGAGTGCGAGTGAGTGAGTGCGAGTGAGTGAGTGCGAGTGAGTGAGTGCGAGTGAGTGAGTGCGAGTGAGTGAGTGCGAGTGAGTGAGTGCGAGTGAGTGAGTGCGAGTGAGTGAGTGCGAGTGAGTGAGTGCGAGTGAGTGAGTGAGTGCGAGTGAGTGAGTGCGAGTGAGTGAGTGCGAGTGAGTGAGTGCGAGTGAGTGAGTGCGAGTGAGTGAGTGCGAGTGAGTGAGTGCGAGTGAGTGAGTGCGAGTGAGTGAGTGCGAGTGAGTGAGTGCGAGTGAGTGAGTGCGAGTGAGTGAGTGCGAGTGAGTGAGTGCGAGTGAGTGAGTGCGAGTGAGTGAGTGCGAGTGAGTGAGTGCGAGTGAGTGAGTGCGAGTGAGTGAGTGCGAGTGAGTGAGTG
Source organism: Rhodeus uyekii (assembly GCA_037043235.1). Taxonomy (NCBI): domain Eukaryota; kingdom Metazoa; phylum Chordata; class Actinopteri; order Cypriniformes; family Acheilognathidae; genus Rhodeus; species Rhodeus uyekii. The sequence goes on from JAWRVZ010001359.1 coordinate 5,883, forward strand.
CGAGTGAGTGAGTGCGAGTGAGTGAGTGCGAGTGAGTGAGTGCGAGTGAGTGAGTGCGAGTGAGTGAGTGCGAGTGAGTGAGTGCGAGTGAGTGAGTGCGAGTGAGTGCGAGTGAGTGAGTGAGTGAGTGAGTGAGTGAGTGCGTGTGAGTGAGTGCGAGTGAGTGAGTGCGAGTGAGTGAGTGCGAGTGAGTGCGTGTGAGTGAGTGCGTGTGAGTGAGTGAGTGAGTGCGAGTGAGTGAGTGAGTGCGAGTGAGTGAGTGAGTGAGTGCGAGTGAGTGAGTGAGTGCGAGTGAGTGCGAGTGAGTGAGTGCGAGTGAGTGAGTGAGTGCGAGTGAGTGCGAGTGAGTGAGTGCGAGTGAGTGAGTGCGAGTGAGTGCGAGTGAGTGAGTGAGTGCGAGTGAGTGAGTGAGTGAGTGCGAGTGAGTGAGTGAGTGCGAGTGAGTGCGTGTGAGTGAGTGCGAGTGAGTGAGTGCGAGTGAGTGAGTGCGAGTGAGTGAGTGCGAGTGAGTGAGTGCGAGTGAGTGAGTGCGAGTGAGTGAGTGCGAGTGAGTGAGTGCGAGTGAGTGAGTGCGAGTGAGTGAGTGCGAGTGAGTGAGTGCGAGTGAGTGAGTGCGAGTGAGTGAGTGCGAGTGAGTGCGAGTGAGTGAGTGAGTGCGAGTGAGTGAGTGCGAGTGAGTGAGTGCGAGTGAGTGAGTGCGAGTGAGTGAGTGCGAGTGAGTGAGTGCGAGTGAGTGAGTGCGAGTGAGTGAGTGCGTGAGTGAGTGAGTGCGTGAGTGAGTGAGTGCGTGTGAGTGAGTGCGTGTGAGTGAGTGCGAGTGAGTGAGTGCGAGTGAGTGCGAGTGAGTGAGTGCGTGTGAGTGAGTGAGTGCGTGTGAGTGAGTGCGTGTGAGTGAGTGCGAGTGAGTGCGAGTGAGTGAGTGCGAGTGAGTGCGAGTGAGTGAGTGCGTGTGAGTGAGTGAGTGCGTGTGAGTGAGTGAGTGCGTGTGAGTGAGTGCGAGTGAGTGAGTGCGAGTGAGTGCGAGTGAGTGAGTGCGTGTGAGTGAGTGCGAGTGAGTGAGTGAGTGAGTGAGTGAGTGAGTGAGTGCGAGTGAGTGAGTGCGAGTGAGTGAGTGAGTGCGTGTGAGTGAGTGCGTGTGAGTGAGTGAGTGCGAGTGAGTGAGTGCGAGTGAGTGAGTGCGAGTGCGAGTGAGTGCGAGTGCGAGTGAGTGAGTGCGAGTGAGTGAGTGCGAGTGAGTGAGTGCGAGTGAGTGAGTGCGTGTGAGTGAGTGCGAGTGAGTGAGTGCGAGTGAGTGAGTGCGAGTGAGTGAGTGCGAGTGAGTGAGTGCGAGTGAGTGAGTGCGAGTGAGTGCGTGCGAGTGAGTGCGAGTGAGTGAGTGCGAGTGAGTGAGTGCGAGTGAGTGAGTGCGAGTGAGTGAGTGCGAGTGAGTGAGTGCGAGTGAGTGAGTGCGAGTGAGTGAGTGCGAGTGAGTGAGTGCGAGTGAGTGAGTGCGAGTGAGTGAGTGCGAGTGAGTGAGTGCGAGTGAGTGAGTGCGAGTGAGTGAGTGCGAGTGAGTGAGTGCGAGTGAGTGAGTGCGAGTGAGTGAGTGCGAGTGAGTGAGTGCGAGTGAGTGAGTGCGAGTGAGTGAGTGCGAGTGAGTGAGTGCGAGTGAGTGAGTGCGAGTGAGTGAGTGCGAGTGAGTGAGTGCGAGTGAGTGAGTGCGAGTGAGTGAGTGCGAGTGAGTGAGTGCGAGTGAGTGAGTGCGAGTGAGTGAGTGCGAGTGAGTGAGTGCGAGTGAGTGAGTGCGAGTGAGTGAGTGCGAGTGAGTGAGTGCGAGTGAGTGAGTGCGAGTGAGTGAGTGCGAGTGAGTGAGTGCGAGTGAGTGAGTGCGAGTGAGTGAGTGCGAGTGAGTGAGTGCGAGTGAGTGAGTGCGAGTGAGTGAGTGCGAGTGAGTGAGTGCGAGTGAGTGAGTGCGAGTGAGTGAGTGCGAGTGAGTGAGTGCGAGTGAGTGAGTGCGAGTGCGAGTGCGAGTGAGTGAGTGCGAGTGAGTGAGTGCGAGTGAGTGAGTGCGAGTGAGTGAGTGCGAGTGAGTGAGTGCGTGTGAGTGAGTGCGAGTGAGTGAGTGCGAGTGAGTGAGTGCGAGTGAGTGAGTGCGTGTGAGTGAGTGCGAGTGAGTGAGTGCGAGTGAGTGAGTGCGAGTGAGTGAGTGCGAGTGAGTGAGTGCGAGTGAGTGAGTGCGAGTGAGTGAGTGCGAGTGAGTGAGTGCGAGTGAGTGAGTGAGTGCGAGTGAGTGAGTGCGAGTGAGTGAGTGCGAGTGAGTGAGTGCGAGTGAGTGAGTGCGAGTGAGTGAGTGCGAGTGAGTGAGTGCGAGTGAGTGAGTGCGAGTGAGTGAGTGCGAGTGAGTGAGTGCGAGTGAGTGAGTGCGAGTGAGTGAGTGAGTGCGTGTGAGTGAGTGCGAGTGAGTGAGTGAGTGAGTGCGTGTGAGTGAGTGAGTGCGAGTGAGTGAGTGCGAGTGAGTGCGAGTGAGTGAGTGCGAGTGAGTGAGTGCGTGTGAGTGAGTGCGAGTGAGTGCGAGTGAGTGAGTGCGAGTGAGTGAGTGCGAGTGAGTGAGTGCGAGTGAGTGAGTGCGAGTGAGTGAGTGCGAGTGAGTGAGTGCGAGTGAGTGAGTGCGAGTGAGTGAGTGCGAGTGAGTGAGTGCGAGTGAGTGAGTGCGAGTGAGTGAGTGCGAGTGAGTGAGTGCGAGTGAGTGAGTGCGAGTGAGTGAGTGCGAGTGAGTGAGTGCGAGTGAGTGAGTGCGAGTGAGTGAGTGCGAGTGAGTGAGTGCGAGTGAGTGAGTGAGTGCGAGTGAGTGAGTGCGAGTGAGTGCGTGAGTGAGTGAGTGCGAGTGAGTGAGTGCGAGTGAGTGAGTGCGAGTGAGTGAGTGCGAGTGAGTGAGTGCGAGTGAGTGAGTGCGAGTGAGTGAGTGAGTGCGAGTGAGTGAGTGCGAGTGAGTGAGTGAGTGCGAGTGAGTGAGTGCGAGTGAGTGAGTGCGAGTGAGTGAGTGCGAGCGAGTGAGTGAGTGCGAGTGAGTGCGAGTGAGTGAGTGCGAGTGAGTGAGTGCGAGTGAGTGAGTGCGAGTGAGTGCGAGTGAGTGAGTGCGAGTGAGTGAGTGCGAGTGAGTGAGTGCGAGTGAGTGAGTGCGAGTGAGTGAGTGCGAGTGAGTGAGTGCGAGTGAGTGAGTGAGTGTGAGTGAGTGCGAGTGAGTGAGTGCGAGTGAGTGAGTGCGAGTGAGTGAGTGCGCGAGTGAGTGAGTGCGAGTGAGTGAGTGCGTGTGAGTGAGTGCGAGTGAGTGAGTGCGAGTGAGTGAGTGCGAGTGAGTGAGTGCGAGTGAGTGAGTGCGAGTGAGTGAGTGCGAGTGAGTGAGTGCGAGTGAGTGCGTGCGAGTGAGTGCGTGTGAGTGAGTGCGAGTGAGTGAGTGCGAGTGAGTGAGTGCGTGTGAGTGAGTGCGAGTGAGTGAGTGCGAGTGAGTGAGTGAGTGCGAGTGAGTGAGTGCGAGTGAGTGAGTGCGAGTGAGTGAGTGCGAGTGAGTGAGTGAGTGCGAGTGAGTGAGTGCGAGTGAGTGAGTGCGAGTGAGTGAGTGCGAGTGAGTGAGTGCGTGTGAGTGAGTGCGTGTGAGTGAGTGAGTGCGAGTGAGTGAGTGCGAGTGAGTGAGTGCGAGTGAGTGAGTGCGAGTGAGTGAGTGCGAGTGAGTGAGTGAGTGCGAGTGAGTGAGTGCGAGTGAGTGAGTGCGAGTGAGTGAGTGCGAGTGAGTGAGTGCGAGTGAGTGAGTGCGAGTGAGTGAGTGCGAGTGAGTGAGTGCGAGTGAGTGAGTGAGTGCGAGTGAGTGAGTGAGTGCGAGTGAGTGAGTGAGTGCGAGTGAGTGAGTGCGAGTGAGTGAGTGCGAGTGAGTGAGTGCGAGTGAGTGAGTGCGAGTGAGTGAGTGCGAGTGAGTGAGTGCGAGTGAGTGAGTGCGAGTGAGTGAGTGCGAGTGAGTGAGTGCGAGTGAGTGAGTGCGAGTGAGTGAGTGCGAGTGAGTGAGTGCGAGTGAGTGAGTGCGAGTGAGTGAGTGCGAGTGAGTGAGTGCGAGTGAGTGAGTGCGAGTGAGTGAGTGCGAGTGAGTGAGTGCGAGCGAGTGAGTGCGAGCGAGTGAGTGCGAGTGAGTGAGTGCGAGTGAGTGAGTGCGAGTGAGTGAGTGCGAGTGAGTGAGTGCGAGTGAGTGAGTGCGAGTGAGTGAGTGCGAGTGAGTGAGTGCGTGTGAGTGAGTGCGAGTGAGTGAGTGCGAGTGAGTGAGTGCGAGTGAGTGAGTGCGAGTGAGTGAGTGCGAGTGAGTGAGTGCGAGTGAGTGAGTGCGTGTGAGTGAGTGCGAGTGAGTGAGTGCGAGTGAGTGAGTGCGAGTGAGTGAGTGCGAGTGAGTGAGTGCGTGTGAGTGAGTGCGAGTGAGTGAGTGCGAGTGAGTGAGTGAGTGAGTGAGTGCGAGTGAGTGAGTGCGTGTGAGTGAGTGCGAGTGAGTGAGTGCGAGTGAGTGCGAGTGAGTGAGTGCGAGTGAGTGAGTGAGTGCGTGTGAGTGAGTGCGAGTGAGTGAGTGCGAGTGAGTGCGAGTGAGTGAGTGCGTGTGAGTGAGTGCGAGTGAGTGAGTGCGAGTGAGTGCGAGTGCGTGTGAGTGAGTGCGAGTGAGTGCGAGTGAGTGAGTGAGTGAGTGAGTGCGAGTGAGTGCGAGTGAGTTGAGTGCGAGTGAGTGCGAGTGAGTGCGAGTGAGTGCGAGTGAGTGCGAGTGAGTGAGTGCGAGTGAGTGAGTGCGAGTGAGTGAGTGCGAGTGAGTGAGTGCGAGTGAGTGAGTGCGAGTGAGTGAGTGCGAGTGAGTGAGTGCGAGTGAGTGCGAGTGAGTGAGTGCGTGTGAGTGAGTGCGTGTGAGTGAGTGCGAGTGAGTGAGTGCGTGTGAGTGAGTGCGAGTGAGTGAGTGAGTGAGTGCGAGTGAGTGAGTGCGAGTGAGTGAGTGAGTGCGTGTGAGTGAGTGCGTGTGAGTGAGTGAGTGCGAGTGAGTGAGTGCGAGTGTGTGAGTGTGAGGGTGTGTGAGTGTGAGGGTGAGTGTGTGTGAGGGTGAGTGTGTGTGAGTGTGAGAGAGTGAGAGTGTGTGAGTGTGAGGGTGAGTGTGTGTGAGGGTGAGTGTGTGTGAGGGTGAGTGTGTGTGAGGGTGAGTGTGTGTGAGGGTGAGTGTGTGTGAGGGTGAGTGAGTGTGTGAGGGTGAGTGTGTGTGAGGGTGAGTGTGTGTGAGAGGGTGAGTGAGTGTGAGAGGGTGAGTGAGTGTGAGAGGGTGAGTGAGTGCGAGTGTGCGAGTGTGTGTGAGAGGGTGAGTGTGTGTGAGAGGGTGAGTGAGTGCGAGTGTGCGAGTGTGTGTGAGAGGGTGAGTGTGTGTGAGAGGGTGAGTGAGTGCGAGTGTGCGAGTGTGTGTGAGAGGGTGAGTGTGTGTGAGAGGGTGAGTGTGTGTGAGAGGGTGAGTGTGTGTGAGAGGGTGAGTGTGTGTGAGAGGGTGAGTGAGTGTGAGAGGGTGAGTGAGTGTGAGAGGGTGAGTGAGTGTGAGAGGGTGAGTGAGTGTGAGAGGGTGAGTGAGTGCGAGTGTGCGAGTGTGTGAGAGGGTGAGTGTGTGTGAGAGGGTGAGTGTGTGTGAGAGGGTGAGTGAGTGTGAGAGAGTGTGTGAGTGAGTGAGTGTGTGAGTGAGTGTGAGTGAGGGTGAGTGTGTGTGAGGGTGGGTGAGGGTGAGGGTGAGTGAGGGTGAGTGTGTGTGAGGGTGAGTGAGGGTGAGGGTGAGTGAGGGTGGGTGAGGGTGAGGGTGAGGGTGGGTGAGGGTGAGGGTGAGGGTGAGTGAGGGTGAGGGTGAGTGAGGGTGAGTGAGGGTGAGGGTGAGTGAGGGTGAGGGTGAGTGTGTGTGAGGGTGAGTGAGGGTGAGGGTGAGTGAGTGTGAGTGAGTGTGAGGGTGTGTGTGTGAGGGTGAGTGTGTGTGAGGGTGAGTGTGTGTGAGGGTGAGTGAGGGTGAGTGGTGAGTGAGTGTGAGTGAGTGTGAGGGTGAGTGAGTGTGAGGGTGAGTGAGTGTGAGGGTGAGTGTGGGTGAGGGTGAGTGAGTGTGAGTGAGTGTGAGGGTGAGTGTGTGTGAGGGTGAGTGTGTGTGAGGGTGAGTGTGTGTGAGGGTGAGGGTGGGTGAGGGTGAGTGTGTGGTGAGGGTGAGTGTGTGTGAGGGTGAGGGTGGGTGAGGGTGAGGGTGGGTGAGGGTGAGTGTGTGTGAGGGTGAGTGAGTGTGTGTGAGTGAGTGAGGGTGAGGGTGAGTGTGTGTGAGGGTGAGGGTGAGTGAGGGTGAGGGTGGGTGAGGGTGAGGGTGAGTGTGTGTGAGGGTGAGTGTGTGTGAGTGAGTGTGAGGGTGAGTGTGTGTGAGGGTGAGTGAGGGTGAGGGTGAGTGAGGGTGAGGGTGAGTGAGTGTGAGCACTTGTCGGCATGACATGCGTTGTTAATGAAGCCCGTGTAAATGCTGTGAACCACATACACGTTTCTTATAGATATATGGATAACCCTTTAACGGAGCAAATATAAATTCAAACAATACGATTTGAAGGTCATCCTGTCAGCACAATGACCTCTGACCCGGCACTGATCTGGTGGATGTGTGAAGTGTTTTGGAGGACATTTGGGGGCCTCTCAATCCCCCAGTATTAAACCACCTATATCTGCTAGATCTGCTATATCTGCTAGACACAGACACACACTCAGACACACACTCAGACACACACTCAGACACACACTCAGACACACACTCAGACACACACTCAGACACACACTCAGACACACACTCACAGACACACTCACTCTCATACATAAACGCACGCACACACTTACTCACACACAAACTCACACATACACACTCACTCTCATATATAAATGCGCACACAAACTCACTCACACACTTACCCACACACACACACACACACTCAGTCATACACACACAGATAGAGACCTCTAGATTTATATTTCAGTTTCTGCAGTTATCAGACACTTTTATTCAAAGTAACTTGCATCGCATTCAAGAAAGACATTGACACACTAATCAGTTCTTGCTTCCCCTGGGAATCGAACCCATGACCTTGTTGTTGCAAGCCTCTCGATTCATGTGTTGGTCAGACTGATGAAATGCATTCAAAATCACTTTTTCAAACACAATCTGGTATTTTTCACCCCTTACATCCAAATCTCTCGTTATAATCAGTCAAGCTGTCCTACTCTGAATAAAGTGTGTTTACAGAACTAGTTCTAGAACTAAAGACAAATAGTTTTTGAGCAGTATTGAGTGGATTCGGACTAAATGAAAAGCCTCTGATTGGTCATTGCGTTCACGCACTCAACAGAGCAGGCCTGTGATTGGATCAGTGCTTGAGAGAACACAAGCACACACAGATGCTGCACGCCTCAAGCCTTTAACACACACACACACACACACACACAGGTGTTCCCATCGAGCCCTGGGAGAAGAGATTGGCGGTGCTGGAATTAGAGCAGTGTAGGTGAGTGTCGGGATATGATGGTCTCATTATGAGCTTCCACAGGCTGGGCTTTGTCCCGTCACCGGAAAGTGCTGAGGCGTCAGTAAGTGCTATTGTCCCGGTGTATTCATGCACGAGACGCTGGCGTGTTTGCTCAGAGATGAGCGCGACTCTCTCCGCGCCGCATGAGCCGCAGCTCCATTAGAGCATTCCAGACGGGACGTGGGACGGCGGGGACAAAGGCTGGGGTCATGCCTGCCAAACTCCATCTTTACATCTCTATTGGATGATTCCCGTCTCCGGCTCGCTCTCAAACACTATAGATCACGATCTACCGGTCGATGGCAAAGCTAGTGCGGGTCGATCGCATGGAATTAACAGAGTAGACGTCAGTCCATCATCGTCCTCACTGTGAAGTGTCACTTGATTGATGAACAGGGCAGCCAGTCTGACCTCTGACCTTTTCTGACACATGGGTAACGGACATGTGCACAACGGCTGCAAAACTCTAGCAAGCTAGCGAAAAAACCTTCAATTTCTTTCTTTTAGACTTCAGAAAGGGTCTGTCACCGCTGTACCGAAGAAGGGAAATGTGGAGCGGCATTTTCCGTCTGTTCGTAAAAATATTGTATTTAGGAGGTACATCATTTTGACTTGGTCATTTTACAAACAGCGCACAAGCCAATAAAGCGCGCGCACACACACACACACACACACACACACACACACACACACACACGTGAGCTGTGTAACTGGTCCTGCTGAATAACAGGAGTGTCTCCTGATCTCTGTTTGAGGGACGCACAGGGACACAGCTTGACGCTAATGCTCCAGGACGTGCGTTCACAATGACTCTCTGTGATTCTCCTGTACATCCATCTGATCCTGAACAAACCCTCTTCAAACATCGTCAGGGATTCTCCTCCACTTTACAACATTCATGTTATTGTTCAGCCTGCAGTTGCAGTTCCTCCTTTTGTTCCCATTCCTCTTTTAGGCTTTCAGTGTCTTTCATTCTCTCTCTCTGAGTGAAGGCCCTTTAGTGCTATTGTAAATCCTCCAGCTTTGTGCTGTGAGATCTTCATTTGGTTTTATGGTTAGCAGTCGTTGAATTGCACGGCTCTCTTCAGGACCGCCACGGATTTTCTATTGGACGTTTTTCTTTGCTGCGCTTTGTTCATAAAGGTGAACGTCCTCTTCGTTTTCAGCGATCTGGAAGAAGCTTCTGGATGTTTGAACTTTAGCCAGACTTGGATGTTTGAGTCAGAAGAGGCTTGGTCTCGTAGCGCAGAAAGAGCGCAGCTCCGTCTCATCAGCGTTTGCGGGACGGCCTGTTCTTGTCTCTCCGTTGTGCTGCGGTTTCTCCACGTTATTCTCCTTCATAAGCTCTTGTAGGAGCAACAGCCACGCTGAGATTCATTCGGAGTAAAGATGCGCTGATGTTTCGGCCAAAAGTTTTTTCCACTAGTTTAAAAGCAGTCGATGATCTCTTGTCAATTAAAAGGGTGAATGTGTCCGACTGCGATTCATAGCGTGTGTGAAGAAAACGTCTCGTGTTGAATTTAGGGAAAGTTATTCCGCGTCAGGAGTGAGTCACCTGTAGTTAAATCCAGTCGAGCGTTTTCCCTACACCAAACACGTCTCCCATCAAACAGCTTCTGAGAGGAAACGGTTTCAGCTTTCAGATTCTCTTCGTTTCATCACAAAACTAGCAGCAAATGCCATGTTGACGCTCTCAAATGTGAACGAACGGATCGATTTTAAGCAGCAGAGCTCAAGATTTGGCTCATAAATATCATGAATGTCAGAAGGACTGGAGATACAGCACAACTTCCTGAAGTCAATCAAGACGTCAATGTGAACTCTTGCCACTTTCTTTCACTTCAGGAAAGTTATCCAGTGCAAAGCGGATTTATTGGTAATAATGGATGAATGCTTGAGGAGATTCATGAAGACAAGCGTTTCTGAAAACTGCATATGAGTTGAATACAAATTTTATTTTTATTTTTTTTATTTGTTTGAAAATAAATATCGGTATGATTAGGGATGTGTGAGTAGTTACTACACAGAACAGCAAATGAGTCGACTACACAAGAAGAAAACAAACAAGATTTTATAGATCAAATGACTTGAAAAAAATGAAAAATAAAACGTTTGAAAAAAGAAAAAGTATGAGCAGAAACTAAATGTTTACTGCAGATCTTGCATGCGTTTTCTTTCCGTCGGTCGCGGCGGGTTTACAAATAAAGATGAGCGAGTAATTTAAAGTAGGAGACGGAAAAGTGTTTTATAAACTGGCGTATATAATGTATAATAATCCCAGTGGAGTCGAGCGTAACCATATTAATCACCGACACAGATGTTTTTTTATTTACCCGATTATTAAACTCATTGTCTCGGGAAACATCATGGAAACTGACACACGTCTCGCTCCATAAAGCAGCAGTTTTGAGATCTAATACTGACCTTATTTCTAGGGGCTTTTATTATGGGATTTGAGCATGATTCTAACTATTTAAAATCTATCATTAATGTATAAAAATGGCAGCGAAATGTACTATCAGTGCGTCTATCGTTTGAAGTTAATCAGAGTCACAATTAATCACAGATACGTCCATCTGTTTCTGTTCTGACGTTATCCCGTCCATGAAACAGAATCTGTGGAGTTTAGTTCTCCTCGGGAGTGCATTGCGTCTAATATCAAGCATCTCCTGCTCTTTATTTCCTCATGAAATCGTCACTTCCTCTGTTCCAGATCAGCTGACCTTCACAAGTGATGTTTTATTCACATTCATGCGTTTATCAGACGCTTTCATCCAAAGTAACTTGCATTGCATTCAAGAAACACACTGACATTCTACTCAGTTCTTGCTTTCCCTGGGAATCGAACCCATGACCTTGATGTTGCAAGCACCACTCTCTACTGTTAGACACGTCTCCACCTTCACCCATCGTCCCCGTCACTCCTGCACTGTTTGTTTGCACTCGTCCTGCACTAATGCAGAATCAGTATTGATACACTGGAGACGGAAATCCATTAGCAGCATCCATAGAGTTTACGGAGCGTAACATCTGATCACTCATCAGTAAATCTGCAGCGCGGGAACGGATTAGTGTGTGTCACTGCAGCTTATGGGGTTTTGTGTCCTGTCATAACCATTAAAACCTTAAACAAACACTCCTCTGGTTTTTGTGTCTTGTTGACATGATTTAGACTTAAAACGGTAGAAAAGGGAAATATTCCCTGATCTTTTGTAATGCAAGTACCGTTCAACACTTCCTCTCCAGACCATTTATTAAAACCCTACATGGAAAACCAGGACTTTATCTTTTTTTCTGATAATACAAGAATCTTGACGGTCATAATCTGCCCGAGTCTTAAAGGGACAGTCGCACTGGCTTGACGTCAACTCTTCTCGTCCTCTGATTGGTTGGAGGAGCTGTCAATCTGGAACCGGTGGACCAATGGTGACACTTAAACTCACCCTAATTTACTCGAAACTCCAACTTTTGGAAAATCAAGCGCAGAACGTGGAAAGAAGAGAGAAGAACCAACCTTAAAAACACAAACAAGTTTAAGTTTTGTGTACAAATTTTTTTTATAATCGTATTTTTTAAATGCACTTAATTTGTGCAATGTTTTTTTACGTGTACACGCTTTTCTTCAAAGTAACTTGCATCGCATTCAAGAAACACATTGACACTCTAATCAGTTCTTGCTTTCCCTGGGAATCGAACCCATGACCTTGATGTTGCAAGCGCCACTCTCTACTGATAGAGACACATGAATGTGTTTTTAAATATTTGATTCACTCTTATTTAAACTTTTTATTATCCGTGAGTGCAATACATTTGATCCGAAGCAACACATACTATCCTGATTAATTAACATATTGCACCAATAATTCACTTGCGTTCTCATTCCCATCTCTTTCCTGGTTGTTTCACACACAGCATTAAACCACTTTCCTCTTGTTTTCACTTCTGATCCCCATCCACCGTGTTTACAGGAATATAACTAAAGGCCCGTCTGTTTATTATACGCGCGCTTCAGTTTTGTTGTCCGACGCGTTAAAGATGGATTCTGAATAATCGTCAATGTTTTTAATTGTTCATCTACTTGGGAAAAAATACTTCTACAAGTGATTTGATCGATACATGTTATCATTACTTTGTTATGAATTCTGCAGTATTTTTACGTTTTAGAACAAATTTGAATCGTTATGAATTAGGAAGATACAGTTTATTCGTCAAAGTGATTTAAGCACGTTCCAGATAATGACATAACATTTTTAGTTCATGCAACGCTTCATAGTATTGACTTGCATGAATATGTACAGTAATATGCCTTTTAGTTTTTGGACTTATGCTTAATGTTTGTTGCTCCAATGGTTTTTGCAGAGCTTCACGGCTCTTGGGATGAAAGCGTGACTGATGGGTTAAAGCTCAGCACGAGCTGTTGGTGGATGGGCGGATGGAGGAATGTCTTCAGATCTTCCTCATTGAGTAATGCTGGCAGCTCCTGGAAAGAGAGACTTGTTCTCATTCCTCCAGAGTCACGCTGACACTCACGCTCTCCAGATGAACCAGCCCATTATGAGCCGGCGTCTCCAGTCACAGTCCCAGCCAAAAGATGACACTGTCCTCATTTACTCGCCATCATGTTTTGGAACCCACTTTATGGGCTAAAACAGACATTTCAATATACAGTGGAGTCACTTATCTCGACTCTCGGTTAACTGGCCAATCCTGTTATGTCGAGGTTTTTGAAGTGATCCGCCAAACTCACTTTTTGTCTCAGCATTTTCTCATCGGTTATGTTGATTATTTTATGTCGCCGAACCCTCAGCCCTGCTTAGCTTCCGTGAGCAACCAGTCGTCGGCTGCAGGGTGACACTGCTGCTGGCTTCATCTAATAAATCTCCATATTGGCTGTTTGGTTTTCTCGATCCTCGGTTATCTCAACGCTTTTTTGCCCCCGAGCCCGTCGACATAACCCAACTCCACTGTACATATTTATATCCCACGGAAGAAAGTCATAGCGGTTTGGAATGATATAAAGAGAGCTGTTCGCTCTGTCCTTCATGATGGGATGAGCAGCTCTGCACATAATGTCCCAACGTTTCTTCCTCTTCTTGTGTCTCCAGAAACGGGCGAAAGGCCAGTACCTGTTTTTTGAAGTGTGTGAACACCTGAATCTGATTGAGAAGGATTACTTCGCCCTGAGCTTTAAAGACAACACCGAGCAGAGGGTGAGTTCACACACACACACACACACACACACACACACACCTCGTGAGTCTCAGTGGAGCCAGTAATCAGACTGTGCTCATGCATGTGATGAAGATCTACGCTAATGTAAATCAAACATTCACAGTGTAGAAGATGCTTTCATGAAGTAGTCACACATTCCAGGGTCGAGTTCGAGTGTCGTGGGGACGGTCATGCGGCTCACTTCAGGAATCCAGATGTTTGATGACCCCATCTTTCTCTCTGAAAGACCAACAGTGTCTCTTGCAGCAGAAAGAGTCACAGAATGCTTGATTTTTGCTCAGATCATGATAAAACTGACTGACTCTGTGTTTCTGTTGCAGTGCTGGCTGGACCCTACCAAGGAAATCAAGCGGCAGATCCGCAGTACGTGCTCTCTCTCTCTCTCTCTCTCTCTCTCTCTCTCGCTCGCACATCTGCACATTCAATAACTGTAATTATCCGATGGAATGACGCACACAGGGTGGAGAGAGAGAGGTTTCCTCATTCACACTGTTCAGAAATGCAAGAAAACCATAACAATACTGATGTGTGCAGATGTTCCTCCTCTCGAAACTGCAGACACACACACACACGCACACACATCTGTTTTCTAGTGCTTCACTTTTCAACTGATTTAAACCTTCAGTGTACTTTTCCTGCACAAATATCACTATAGAAAACACTTTCTCTTTCTCTCTGAACTATGCTAATGTTTGGCATCCAGCCAGTGCTGTATATCTGACACACACTCACACACAGACACACACACACACACACACACACACACTCACACTCACAGTCACAGTCACACACAGACACACAGTCACAGTCACACACAGACACACAGTCACAGAGTCACAGTCACACACACACAGTCACACACACACAGTCACACACAGACACACAGTCACACACAGTCTCACACAGACACACAGTCACACACAGACACACAGTCTCACACAGACACAGTCACACACAGACACACAGACACACAGTCACACACAGTCACACACAGACACACAGTCACACACAGACACACAGTCTCACACAGACACACAGTCACACACAGTCTCACACAGACACACAGTCTCACACAGACACACAGTCACACACAGACACACAGTCACACACAGACACACAGTCACACACAGACACACAGTCACACACAGACACACAGTCACACACAGACACACAGTCACACACAGACACACAGTCACACACAGACACACAGTCACACACAGACACACAGTCACACACAGACACACAGTCACACACAGACACACAGTCACACACAGACACACAGTCACACACAGACACACAGTCACACACAGACACACAGTCACACACAGACACACAGTCTCACACAGACACACAGTCTCACACAGACACACAGTCTCACACAGACACACAGTCTCACACAGACACACAGTCTCACACAGACACACAGTCTCACACAGACACACAGTCTCACACAGACACACAGTCACACACAGTCTCACACAGACACACAGTCTCACACAGACACAGTCTCACACAGACACACAGTCTCACACAGACACACAGTCTCACACAGACACACAGTCTCACACAGACACACAGTCTCACACAGACACACAGTCTCACAGTCTCACACACAGTCACACACAGTCACACACAGTCACACACAGTCACACACAGTCACACACAGTCACACACAGTCTCACAGTCACACGCAGTCTCACGCAGTCACACGCAGTCACACGCAGTCACACGCAGTCACACGCAGTCACACGCAGTCACACGCAGTCACACGCAGTCACACGCAGTCACACGCAGTCACACACAGTCACACGCAGTCACACACAGAGTCACACACAGTCACACACAGAGTCACACAGAGTCACACACAGAGTCACACGCAGTCGCAGTCTCGCGCAGTCACACAGACGCAGTCACACAGACACAGTCACACACAGTCTCACAGTCACACACTCACAGTCTCACACACAGTCACACACAGTCACACAGTCACACACAGTCTCACACAGTCTCACGCAGTCACACACAGTCTCACGCAGTCACACGCAGTCACACGCAGTCACACGCAGTCACACGCAGTCACACGCAGTCACACACAGTCACACACAGTCACACACAGTCTCACAGAGTCACACAGAGTCACACAGAGTCACACGCAGTCGCAGTCTCGCGCAGTCACACAGACGCAGTCACACAGACACAGTCACACACAGTCACAGTCACACACAGTCACAGTCACACACAGTCACAGTCACACACAGTCACAGTCACACACAGTCACAGTCACACACAGTCACACAGTCACAGTCACAGTCACACACAGTCACTCACAGTCACACACAGTCACTCACAGTCACACACAGTCACTCACAGTCACTCACAGTCACACACAGTCACTCACAGTCACACACAGTCACAGTCACACACAGTCACACACAGACACAGTCACACACAGTCACAGTCACAGTCACACACAGTCACAGTCACACACAGTCACAGTCACACACAGTCACAGTCACACACAGTCACAGTCACACACAGTCACACAGTCACAGTCACACACAGTCACAGTCACACACAGTCACAGTCACACACAGTCACACAGTCACAGTCACACAGTCACAGTCACACAGAGTCACACAGAGTCACACAGAGTCACACAGAGTCACACAGAGTCACACAGAGTCACACAGAGTCACACAGAGTCACACAGAGTCACACAGAGTCACACAGAGTCACACAGAGTCACACAGAGTCACACAGAGTCACACAGAGTCACACAGAGTCACACAGAGTCACACAGAGTCACACAGAGTCACACAGAGTCACACACAGAGTCACACACAGAGTCACACACAGAGTCACACACAGAGTCACACGCAGTCGCAGTCTCGCGCAGTCACACAGACACAGTCACACAGTCACAGTCACACACAGTCACAGTCACACACAGTCACAGTCACACACAGTCACAGTCACACACAGTCACACACAGTCACAGTCACACACAGTCACAGTCACACACAGTCACAGTCACACACAGTCACAGTCACACACAGTCACAGTCACACACAGTCACAGTCACACACAGTCACTCACAGTCACTCACAGTCACACACAGTCACTCACAGTCACACACAGTCACAGTCACACACAGTCACACTCACACAGTCACAGTCACACACAGTCACAGTCACACACAGTCACAGTCACACACAGTCACAGTCACTCACAGTCACACACAGTCACAGTCACACACAGTCACTCACAGTCACACACAGTCACTCACAGTCACACACAGTCACTCACAGTCACTCACAGTCACTCACAGTCACTCACAGTCACTCACAGTCACACACAGTCACTCACAGTCACAGTCACACACAGTCACAGTCACACACAGACACAGTCACACACAGACACAGTCACACACAGTCACACACAGTCACACACAGTCACAGTCACACACAGTCACAGTCACACACAGTCACAGTCACACACAGTCACAGTCACACACAGTCACAGTCACACACAGTCACAGTCACACACAGTCACAGTCACAGTCACACACAGTCACAGTCACACACAGTCACAGTCACACACAGTCACAGTCACAGTCACACACAGTCACAGTCACACACAGTCACAGTCACACACAGTCACAGTCACACACAGTCACAGTCACACACAGTCACAGTCACACACAGTCACAGTCACACACAGTCACAGTCACACACAGTCACAGTCACACACAGTCACACACAGTCACACACAGTCACAGTCACACACAGTCACAGTCACACACAGTCACAGTCACACACAGTCACAGTCACACACAGTCACACACCACAGTCACAGTCACACACAGTCACAGTCACACACAGTCACAGTCACACACAGTCACAGTCACACACAGTCACAGTCACACACAGTCACAGTCACACACAGTCACAGTCACACACAGTCACAGTCACACACAGTCACAGTCACACACAGTCACAGTCACACACAGTCACAGTCACACACAGTCACAGTCACACACAGTCACAGTCACACACAGTCACAGTCACACACAGTCACAGTCACACACAGTCACAGTCACACACAGTCACAGTCACACACAGTCACAGTCACACACAGTCACAGTCACACACAGTCACAGTCACACACAGTCACAGTCACACACAGTCACAGTCACACACAGTCACAGTCACACACAGTCACAGTCACACACAGTCACAGTCACACACAGTCACAGTCACACACAGTCACAGTCACACACAGTCACAGTCACACACAGTCACAGTCACACACAGACACAGTCACACACAGACACAGTCACACACAGACACAGTCACACACAGACACAGTCACACACAGTCACACACAGTCACAGTCACACACAGTCACAGTCACACACAGTCACAGTCACACACAGTCACAGTCACACACAGACACAGTCACACACAGTCACAGTCACACACAGTCACAGTCACACACAGTCACAGTCACACACAGTCACAGTCACACACAGTCACAGAGTCACACACAGACACAGTCACAGTCACACACAGTCACAGTCACACACAGACACACAGTCACAGTCACACACAGTCACAGTCACACACAGTCACAGTCACACACAGACACACAGTCACACACAGACACAGTCACACACAGTCACAGTCACAGTCACACACAGTCACAGTCACACACACACACACAGGTGAGTGAGATGTGATCTGCTGTTATGACTCAGTCTGGAGGAGAGCTGAGAATAGAATAGCAGGACAGAGAGAGAGAGAGAGAGAAAGCGGCAGCTGTGTCCTCGTTTCCAGAGACCGTCTCTGAAAGAATGAGGTTGACATTTTGCTGCGTCCTGACCTCTGACCCGAGGCAGCCACAGCAGAACTTCATTCCACTCATTCTTGCATTATTATGTTTGTGTTGTGAATGCGCTCATGGATCAGTTCCTCCCGGGAGCATCAGCTGGTCTCTCGTCTCGTCTTCTGCTTTCTGTCGGCTCACGTTGGTTCTGCTGTGAAACGAACCGACCCGCTCCAGATGAATCATCGGAGAACTGTGTGTGTGTTTTCATGAACCTTTCAATCAATGAGCAGTCCGGCGGTTGTGACATCATTCGTGTCTCTCATTCCTCGGATGAATTTACCCATATCAGGCATGAATGGGTGTGACAAACTCCTCATCCTCAAACCCTCAACAAAACTACTCAAGCTCACAAAACCTCAGACCGAGGCAGCGTGAAACACAGGTCGTTCATGTGGACAGTGTGTTTTGTGCTGTGTGTCACTGAACCGCTGACATGCAGAGACGCCTGAAGCCGAAGGATGAAACCTGTCTTTGGAAATGTGATTTGAGTTGATGGAGCCTCAAGAGTTTCTTCTTCTGATGTTAAGAGCTCATTTCTGACTGATGAACTACTGGCGTGTTGGTTTGCTGATGGACTGAGCAGCCCATAATCGCCAGCAGCTGCAGTATCCCACAATCCCTCCACCCTGCAGCTGTACGGCACATCTGCTCGCTTTTCAGCGTCCCTTATAGAAAACCAAGTGCAAAAGGAAAAGCGTCTCTCTCTTTCTTTCTGTCAGTTAGTTAGTGTTTCTCTCTTTGTCTCTGTCTGTCTGTCTCTCTGTCTGTCTGTCTCTCTCTCTCTGTCTCTCTCTCTGTCTCTGTGTCTCTCTCTCTCTCTCTCTCTCTCTCTCTGTCTCTGTGTCTCTCTCTCTCTCTCTGATATAATGGACGGCGGAGAGAGACGCTCTCCTGGAGGACGTGATGTTGACTCTTGTTGTCTCTGTGTTTTGCGGCAGATTCCCAGTGGCAGTTTGCGTTCAGCGTGAAGTTTTATCCTCCGGACCCGTCCCAGCTGACTGAAGACATCACCAGGTAGATGACCGAGGTCACCGGTGGCGTGCTGGTCACACCGTCTCCGGTCTCACGCTCTCTCTCCTGGTGTGTGCAGGTACCTGTTGTGCCTTCAGCTCCGGCAGGATATCGCATCGGGACGGCTGCCGTGTTCGTTCGTCACGCACGCGCTCCTGGGCTCGTACAACCTGCAGGCCGAGCTGGGCGACTATGACCCGGAGGAGCATCGTCTGGACTACATCTCGGACTTTCAGTTCGCCCCAAACCAGACCAAGGAGCTGGAGGAGAAGGTGGTGGAGCTTCACAAGTCCCACAGGTCTGACAGCAGCTGTAACATGAAGCCCAAAGTAACCTTGGGTTTTTACGCGTACGCCTGCGTCGGCCATCAGGGCTCATGATGCAGAATGTTTTGCACGCCTCCAGATGTGTGTAACCTCACAATTAATTAGTTTTGCACTGGCGCGATTAACGAAACTAGAGTGAACAACGACGTCAGACGCTGCTCTGTTACAATGAACGGCTCATTGTGAGACGCTGGTTCTGATTTGTGGGTAAAATAAACTAGTGTGGTTGTGTACGCACTGCGGATCCATTATTATGTTCAAAAGACACTGTAAAATTTTGCGTAATAGTCTCCAATTTAAGATCATAAAAAGTTTTAAATATCTTAATCTTAATTTCTCAGAGGTCACTTATTTGGGGATGGAAAAATAGGAGTTCAAAATTAAAAATTAAACTTCAAATTGATGATATAATTAAGTGTGAGCGCTGCACGCTTAAAAAAAAATCGTTTATGCCAAGAGGTTTGCTAATGGTGTCATATATTGTACAGTTGTATGTAAACAAACGAGTCACTGTATTTCAGGCTTGTTTATAATTAAAAGTATTTTTTTGGGTATTATTGGTGTTTTGGTTGCATAATACACTGATCTGGTATTTCACTGGAAGAAATGAATAAGAACATTATTTAACACATTTTATATAGAGATTTTACAATTTTGCCTTTCTTAATACAACGGCAAAATCCAAAATCATTCGATTTATTAATATATCATCACATACAAATGAAACCAAATTTAATTAATATGTGTATATCAAATTAAATGTCTGAAGTGCAGCTTAAAATAATCTGAGGTGATTTAATGGGTAAAACAGCACCTTAAAAAAGGTCTCGAGTCTAATTTTTCATTTTTACATGTTGAAATACTAACTGTAAACGGCTCGAATCGTGACGTCACTGATGGCATCCGATGGTTCGACTGCAGGAACATTTGGCCTCATGCAAACCCATTCCCTCAACCAGACGAACACTTCCTCTGTTAAACTGATGCTGACGCGCTTCATTAGTCTCCGGCCGAGCTGTGTCATGATCACAGGATTATCTCTGCTCAGCTGAGATGTGACGGTCGGACTGCTGAGGACTGATATCTGACGTCTTCGCCTGTTCTTTCAGGGGAATGACTCCAGCCCAAGCAGATGCCCAGTTTTTGGAGAATGCGAAGAAGCTGTCCATGTACGGCGTAGACCTGCATCACGCCAAGGTAGAAGATCTCAGATGTGTAATGCTCTCTCATGTTGTGATGCCGTCTCACGGGTTCAGCTCCAGCTCGCCTCACACCTGTCTGGGAGGGTTGGAGCTGAACTCTGCAGGACGGTGCCCCCCCCAGGTGCAGGAGTGGACTGCCCCGCTCTAGACTCTCTGTGTTCTTCAACCCGTTGCAGTTTTTGTTGAAATGAGTGTGTGAGCGTCCACAGTCAGCAGCGGTTCACTTCCAGCATGATCTGCCATTGTATTTGAGTCCCGCTCTAGTTATAGTTCTCTGTAAGATCTGTGACTTCTAGACCTGAAGAGAGTGAGTCCAGCTGAACAAACACACATATTGTGTGTGTGTGTGTGTGAGAGAGTGAGTGAGACTGTGTGTGTATGTGTGTGCGCGCATGTGTGTGAGACTGTGTGTGTGCGAGTGAGATTGTGTGTGTGTATGTGTGTGTGTGAGAGAGAGAGAGAGAGTGAGACTGTGTGTGTATGTGTGTGCACGCATGTGTGTGAGATTGTGTGTATGTGTGTGAGAGAGAGAGATACTGTGTGTTTGTGAGAATGAGACAGTGTGAGAGAGAGGGAAGCTGTGTGTGTGTGTGTGTGTGTGTGTGTGTGTGTGTGTGTGTGTGTGTGTGTGTGTGTGTGTGTGTGTGTGTGTGTGTGTGTGTGTGTGTGTGTGTGTGTGTGTGTGTGTGTGTGTGTGTGTGTGTGTGTGTGTGTGTGCGTGCGTGCTCGAGTCTGGGAAAAATGTTGTTGCCATTTTTAAACCCTAAAAATAAAACGTAAGAAAAATGATGACTCTGCCTCCCTGTGGGAACAATGGCGGTCTCTTGTGCGTGTGTCCCTCGGTCTCTGGCGTTCAGTGAGCGCAGTCTTTCAGCTTTGAGAAGCGATGGCGCTGTGTTAGTCAGGGGTAATATAGTTCTCTCAAACAGAGAAACACGTTGCTTTAACTGAAACGCTGGATTACAGAGATTCCCTGGGCAAACAGACAGCAGCTGTGACCGATGCACTGATGTGTGCGAGACCAAGAGCTGCCGGACAGTTAAAAGCCTCTCGTGGCGACAGATAGTCTGAGTTCAATCTGTTAATCGGCGCTATTGATTTCTCTCTCAGCTCTAGAGTTAACACGGACCGATCAATACCCAGCGCTCGACGTCCCAGCAGCCCCGGCAATAAACATCCATTTAGGGCGTTTCGTCAAAGCGTTCTTAAAGTGCTTGAGTGATGGACGCGTTTTGTGTTCGAGTATGAAATGATCAGAGAGATTATAAAACCTAAAGTCATTGTTCAGGTTGAGCAACAATAAAAGTTAACTTGCGCTGGTAACGTTCGTGTGATGAACTGAGTTTGGGGATTTCAACAGAAGAATGCCGCTGACCTGCTTTACTTCCATTTAAAGTGCTGCTGTAAAACTGAGAGACGAGTCCAGATTATTTTCAACAGTTAATGGACGTTTATTCCTCCTCATAATAATTAATGCGCAGAATAAAGGGGCGGGGCTTGAGTGAGTCGTGTGTTGAAACTGGCGGTTATGGGAAGGGGTGGTACATTTCCCCAAACACTGGAAGCTCTCGACCAATCACAACATGCCGAACCAGCCGACCAATCAGAGCACAGTGTGCTTTCAGAAGGAGGGGCTTCATAGAGACAGGAACTAAACAGAGCGTTTCTGACCGACTGGGAAGAAAATTTCTGACCAATTTATTGATAACTACTACAAATAAGTTTACTGAAATAACCTGATTTACATCCGTTTAAGACCATTAAAAAGGAAAACTTGGCCTGCATGAGATGTTTTATATCAGGTGGGTCAAACACTCGCCATGTGCAGCTGCACTTAAATCTGCCATATAACGGCGCTTTCCTGTCACATCTCACACATGCGCACTTTAAGAAGCCGACGAATGCAGGATAAGGGTTTTACATGCCGGGGAAATCAGGTAACGGGCAAAAATCTAGCTTTGATTATCAGTTTATTCTTAAGACTTTATGACTTAAAGAAAATACTGAGACAAATAGGGAGTTTGGCGGCTCCATTTCAAAAACGTCGACATAATAGTATTGACGAGTTAACCGAGAGTCGAGATAAGTGACTCCACTGTATTACGTTGTTTCAGGTTCATCGTGGCGAGTAAAGTAAAGCGCAGGGTTCGGTGTGAAGGCTCGTGCTGTCACCATGTCCACCTATTAAGCCTAGAAGCATTTTTATTGTTGAGGTTTAAGCTTGACTCATACAGGTTTATGAGTTATTAAAGTGAGCAGGTGCAGGTCTCCATATTTTAGTCTTTAATGCATGTATTAAACACTTAAGTGCACGTTTCAGTTATTCCTGTGACTGAAGCTGCAGGAAGTGGATCTGAAGTGTTTGAATGCAGATGAAGACGACGTCTTCTCTTTTCCAGGACTCTGAGGCAGTGGATATCATGTTGGGAGTGTGTGCAAACGGTCTGTTAATCTATAAGGATCGGCTGCGGATAAACCGCTTCGCTTGGCCCAAGATTCTCAAGATCTCCTACAAACGCAGTAACTTCTACATCAAGATCAGGCCGGGAGAGGTACGACTGAGCAAGACCCCAGCGGGAAGCGTGTGTGTGTGTGTGTGTGTGTGTGATCTGCCGTTGATGACGTGTCGTGTCTTTCAGGCGGAGCAGTTCGAGAGCACCGTCGGGTTCAAGCTGCCCAACCATCGTGCAGCCAAGAGGGTTTGGAAAGTGTGTGTTGAACACCACACCTTCTTCAGGTGAACACACACATCTTTATCACCCCATGCCTAACGTGTGTTTCCCTGGGATGAGCTGAGAGTGTGACACCTCTTTACACAGGTCTATTATTAATCAACAGGTTTTTAGTGAGACTTTCTATGCCAGCTGTGACATCCACACAATCAGATCCTCGGTTCTTCCTCAGCTAAAACTAATGCTTCAACTACAAATGTAATCTGTAACACCTGTCTTAAGTTCCTAAAACACAGTGAAATGGTCAAGCCGAGGCATGTAAGGCATTGAT
>JAWRVZ010001360.1:0-29083 GCA_037043235.1 Rhodeus uyekii
TACGAGTGTGGACACTTGGGAGTCGAACGCACCACTGAACTGATCAAGGACAGATTTTATTGGCCGCGAATGACAGCTGAGGTCGAGCAGTACATTCGAACCTGTGGTAGATGTATCTCCAGAAAGACACTCCCTCAGCATGCCTCGCCCTTAAACCAAATAACGAGTAATGGCCCCTTGGATTTAGTTTGTATTGATTTTTTTGCAAATAGAGCCTGACTCTAAAGGTGTTGCTAATGTGTTGGTAGTGACAGACCATTATACACGTTACGCACAAGCATTTGCTACAAAAAATCAAAAGGCTATCACCGTTGCCAGAGTATTGTGGGACAAGTATTTTGTGCACTATGGCCTACCTGCAAGGATACACTCGGATCAGGGCCGAGATTTTGAAAGTCGCCTGATAAAAGAACTCTTGTCCATGCTTGGGATTCGGAAGTCAAGAACATCTCCCTACCACCCTCAAGGGGATGCCCAACCAGAACGATTTAATCGAACGCTTTTAGCCATGCTTGGTACCCTGGATGCCGTACAGAAACAACATTGGAGTCAACATATCACCTACCTGGTACATGCATACAATTGCACAAAAAATGATTCCACGGGATACTCCCCTTATCATCTCATGTTCGGAAGGGAAGCAAGGTTACCAATTGACATCTGTTTTGGAATCTCACCAAATGGTGAAAGTGAAACCTCCTACCAACAGTACGTGGCCAGGATGAGGAAAGAGTTGCAAAAAGCTTATCAGTTGGCGTCTGATGCTGCTACAAAGAATCACTTGAAAAATAAAGCCCGATATGACCAACGTGTGAGAGACCTACCTTTGGAGAAAGGAGACAGAATTCTCATACAGAATGTGGGTCTAAAAGGCAAACATAAACTCCAAGATCGATGGAAATCAATACCATATGTTGTGGTGGAGAAGTTGCCTAACCTGCCTGTTTATAAGGTCAAACCAGAGCATGGTCCAGGTGTGCTGAAAACTCTCCTGTTTATAAGGTCAAACCAGAGCATGGTCCAGGTGTGCATCTGTTGCCCATCGGTTACATGGTCAGGATGTTTAACCCATCAGATGATGCAAGCTCTGTTCGGAGACCTGTAACAAGAACTCAACGTACTCAGAAACGTCAACCAACCAAGTCTGAAGAAAGTGACACAGAGTCATCAGGTTCAGAGTTTGAAACTGTCCACAAACCTCCAGATTTAGATTTTGATATGGATGAGGTCCGGAGACGGATAAACATAAATCACTCTGTGGAGAATGATGAGAGTGAAAACTCTGAGGAGGATGGAAAAGCTGAGGAGGAAAACTGTGAAGTTACAGAAACTCAACAACTTACAGAAACAGAGAATGAGGAACCGCTTGAAGGTGCTGCACCTCCTCTGTCATACTCTGATATCCAAGAGACAAATACTGAATCTGTGGAAGAAGATTCTCAAGATTCAGAAGAGGGAGCAAAGTTATCTCCCTTACAAAGAAACAGACGTAATATAGCTCTTTTGAACAAGGTGATTCACAATGGCATTCATGCCAACTTAAGATGAACTTTCAGACCAAGACATGTTACCATGGAAAAAGTTGATAAACATCCCAAAAGTCGTGTGTAGGAGGATAAAACAAAATTTCCAAGTTACAGAGTATAAAAGATCATTAACATGTAACCTATACACATACAAAGAAAAATGTAGCCCTGTACAAAATTTCTATAAGTTACAGAGTATAAAAGATCATTAACAGTGTAACCTATAAACATACAAATATAATACGTAAAGTTCATAAATAGTTCATGTTAGTTAAAATTGGGTAAAAGGTGTGCTGGTTAAAAGTATTAATATAATACGTAGAGTTTAATAAGACTATTTACAGTTAAAGTTAAATTCATATAAGTTTTTACGTTTCATCTGAGAGAAAAGTAGAGAAGAAGAAGCTGTGTTTATCTGTGTAACCTAGTCTGTTACCTGTCACCTGTAATCATTTAATTCCCGTTTTGTTTTTGGTTGTGTTAGTACTTGAGCCAATCAGAGTAACATCACTGTGTAAGGGGCGGGACTATTGGGACAGGTTTGCGTGAGGAGTAGTGAGCACGCATGAGAAACGGAGAACAGACGCTATGATGTGAGCGCTAATGAAGGAGGCATCGTGGTGTGGGAAGCATTAATGGTTTGTTAGTTTGTTATGAAGGTCGACTACTCGTGGTCCTTACAACAAAAAACTTTGGTGTGACCTGCAAGAGGTGAATATGATTGTGTATGCCTGTAATTTTGTGCTATATCGAACTGTTATAGTTAAGAGACTGGATGTATAACGTGGTTAGCGACATGCTAATTAGTGGTAGCATTCTGTGCCAATGTGCTCATTTGCTCAAAACTTTAAGGAGACGGATAATGTAGTTTTAGCATTGTGATATCTCTAAAGCTAAAGCAAAGCTAACGCTAATTCAATAAGAAATAGTGTTTGATAATGTGGCTCAATTCAGATAATATGCTCTAAGGAGACGGACGTTGGTGAGAGAGAGAAAGGGAGAGAGACTGGTTTTCCAACCGAAGGCCCTGCTGTTTCTGCTTTGTTTGCTGTTTCTGCTTTGCTGTTTCTGTGTGCCCTGCCGTGATCGTCAGTGCTGTGCTTCTTCCTTTGCCATTACCATCGCCATTACCATTACCATCGCCATTGTTATTGCTGTACTGACTTAACCTGGATTCGTGAGTACTAACAGTCACATGCACGTGCTTTTTTGTTTATGCTCAGTTTCTGAGTGAAGCGGCCATTCAACGTTTTAGGCCTCACCGCACACAAAGTGTCATCAAACAGGCCTGCAACGGGGTTGGACATTTTTTCAGAGGGAATGAATAATTGTTTAATTTCAATATAACCACAGAAAGGTTTTTTTTCCTTTTAGGAAAGTGAAGTTTTTTGTTTTAGTTTTTTCCTTTCCAACTTTTCATGCCTATGTGATTTGTTTTATTTTATTCTAAGATACATTTATTTTTTATTTAATGTTGTAAATAAATACTTGTGAATATTTTTGCAATCAAAATACAGTTGTGGTGGTCTTTATAAGAATAGCCAAGAGTATTACAAATATACATTTATTAAGTAACATATAAAACAAGTTGTATTTCCCTACAACGAGCCCAGGCCCAGTCTCATTGTATTAACCACTCTAGCTTTATTTTCTAACTACATGAGACCTGGGTTACATAAAATGGAGGCACCGCTGGGATAATTATTTAACATATATGGAAATTTATAAACATAGAGTACAAGCCACTAGACCCCACAACTTTAGAGCAGTAGTATAGAGCATTTGTATAAAAATAACGTGCTAACAGTAACTAAAAGCAATTTAAGTAAAGTACAGCATGGCAAGTCAAACAAGTAGTCCATCACAACGTGAGCTAATTAACTGGTGCAAAGGAGAATCATTAGATTTAAAGCATGCGCTCCTTTTACACGGAGTGCCAGAAGGTGTTTCAAGAGAAGATATTGAAGAAACAGCAGGGACCATCAAAGCATTGGGAAGAGTTAGAGTGAGAGGCAAAATGTTTCACCCTCAACAACAATCAGTAATGGTGTTATGTGAGTGTCGTGAAGAGATTGACCCCTCTAAAATCCCACCTGAGATAATGCCTATAAGTGAAGGAAGTGGTTGGAAAACTGTCTATTACACAGAGCCTCAGCTTGATACCTTTGAAGAGAAGCTACTTACCTTTTTGCAGAGCGAAGGGAGAACCTTAGATGACTTACCAGGTTTATGTTCACTCACCAAAGAGGGTAACAGCAACCCTGAAGACATCATCCGTGCGGTCGGTGATGTTATGAGCAGAACAAACAAACAACATGACAGTCACCCATACAGACGTCTGCGGACATTCTCCGATAACTGGCTGGAACAAGCAACATTCTTAGTAGAGGAAGGGTCCGACAAAGAACCTTTTTGTCCCACCCCAAATGGAGAAGAGACCTTAGATAACTGGCTGGAACAAGCAACATTCTTAGTAGAGGAAGGTGAGTGCTCCGACAAAGAAAAACGGCGTCGGATACTGGAGAGTCTTAAAGGGCCCGCCTTTGAAATCATTCAAGCTGTGCGCCTGACTCAACCTGATGCTAGCCCAAGTGAGTACATAAAGGCTATAGAGAGCATTTTTGGTACAGTCGAGTCCCCAGACGAACTATACTTGTCGTTTAGAGCCCTCCACCAACAGTCTGGTGAGCGTCTGTCTGAGTTCCTACGAAGAGTAGAAAAATCTCTTGTCAAAGTAGTACAGGGAGGAGGTTTACCTGTTAGCGCTGCCAATAGCGCTCGTTTAGAGCAGCTTCTTAGAGGGTCTACCTCTGAACTCATGTTGCTTCAGTTGAAAATTAGGGAGCGGAGTAGTGATCCCCCTACATTCTTGAACCTGTTAAGAGAAGTGATGGAAGAGGAGGTTCGCCAGTTAGCCAAACAAAGCCATTTGTCACACATGCGTCCTCAGCGTGTACGCACTGTCCAAGCTGAAAAGGAGAAATGTCACACATGCGAACTTGAATCAGTCTCTAGGAGTGAACTGCAAGCTCAGATTCGAGAATTGAGAGCGCAGCTAGAGCAGAGAAGCAACCTACAACCTCAGCCAATCTCTGATGAATCTTTTACAGGTCTGAAAGAGAAACAAAAACAGAAAAATGAGTCACAGAGTGAATTGCAATCGCTAAGGAAACAAGTGAAAGCCCTAGAAAATAAAATGAGTGTAATGGCAGTGAAATACACATCAGATCCCCCACGAGAACACACACCTCAGCCTCACCGATACAAAGCAGCTCCAGTTCACAAGCCCGCTCATTCCAAAGTTTTTCCTCCCCGACAAGACAAGGATGAGTTTTTCTGTTATCGGTGTGGGGAAAATGGCCACATAGCCACCAGATGTACTGCCCCTGAGAATCTCCAGAAAGTTATTAGAAAGCTTATACGCTTGGTGCGAGTTTCCCCTTTACCAAACCAAGAGAACCCAAATCCTGCAGCTGAAGAGCAGCATGTAGCTAGAACCAATAAGGTTGAAGTCCCAGAACCTAACATTGACTTACCTGAAGGTCTTGTAGGTCCATCATTTATTCACACCATCAAAGTTAATGATGTGGTCTGCAATGCTCTCATTGACAGTGGGTCTAACGTGACTATTATTTTTGAAAGCTGGTATAACGAACACTTACCTGATGTCCCGATAAAATCCCTCTCTGGTCTTGGACTCTGGGGCCTTTCAGACACTCAGTTTCCTTACAAAGGATATGTTGTGGTTGAGATGGAGTTCACTGAAGAGATCACTGGTGTATCGGGACGAGTAGAAGTGCTTGCTTTAATCTGCCCTGAGCCAAGAAATCAGCAACAAACCCCTGTATTGGTTGGCACCAATACATCTCTGTTTCGCCGCTTATGGGAGCTGGTGAAGACAAAAGGTGACGAGAACATTGTGCACTCAATGAGGATTCAGTCTGTTTACGCACCTCAAAGCACAAGAGCAGTGAAGTCTCAAAGCACAAGAGCAGTTTGCAAAAGATGAAGTCTTGGGACAGATAAAGTGGAAAGGACCTGGTTTACTCTCCATTGCTCCAGGTGTAAAGTACTATGCAACATGTAAAGTGGAAAGACACAGTGCCCCATCCAAAGACCTTGTACTGATTGATGCACCCACTGAACAGTTGCTCCCCGCCGGTCTGCTGGTACAGCCTGGTGTGCTCTCAGATGCCAGCATAGACAATAACAGTTTCACTGTCCTCATTCAGAATGAGTCCAAAAGGGCAACTTCCATCCCAGTTGGGACCATCGTTGCTGAGATGTATGCTGTGGACACAGTCACCTCAGTTCGGCTTTCCGACCTCCCAGCTGAAACCCTAGACCCAAGTCTTTTCAATTTCGGGGACTCTCACATTCCCGAAGAGTGGAAAAGTCGGTTTCAGCAGAAGTTGGCTGAGAGGCGGAATGTTTTCTCACTGCATGAGTGGGATGTTGGTCGCGCCAAGGGTGTTGAACACCACATACGCCTGCATGACACCAGACCCTTCAGGGAGAGGTCAAGGAGAATAGCCCCTGCCGACATAGAGGACGTGCGGCGACACATACAACAACTACTGGCCACTGGCATTATCACGGAGTCCCGTAGCCCGTACGCCTCACCAATCGTTGTAGTCCGCAAAAAGAATGGGAAGATAAGAATCTGTATTGATTACAGAACACTGAATAACCGCACCACACCAGATCAGTATACAATGCCACGCATTGACGACGCCTTGGATTCTCTATCAGGCAGCCAATGGTTTTCAGTTCTGGATTTGCGCAGTGGTTACTACCAGATAGAGATGGCTCCCGAGGACAAAGAGAAGACAGCTTTCATTTGCCCTCTAGGTTTCTATCAATTTGAGCGCATGCCACAAGGAATCACAGGAGCGCCAGCAACATTTCAGCGCTTAATGGAAAAGGCTGTAGGCGATATGCATCTTCTGGAAGCTCTCGTGTACTTAGATGATATCATCATTTTCAGCAAGACACTTGAGGAGCACGAGCAACGTCTTCTCAAGGTGTTGGACAGACTAGAGGAGGTCGGATTGAAGGTTTCTATTGACAAATGCCAATTCTGTCAGCCGGAGGTCAAGTATGTGGGTCACATTGTTTCTGCTAACGGAATAGCTACGGATCCAGACAAAGTGGCGGTAGTAAAGCATTGGAAAGAGCCCACTCACCTGAAACCGCTGAAGTCCTTCCTCGGATTTTGCAGTTATTATCGGAGGTTCATTGCCAACTACTCTGCCATTGTCCGTCCCCTCTCCGAGCTTACAAAGGGTTACGCCCCCACTTGGCAAGACCCCAAGACTAAAAAAAATGTTGACCCAAGCAAAGTCTATTTCAAGCCATCAGAGCTGTTCGGAGAACGGTGGACTAAAACCTGCCAAGACGCTTTTGACCGTATTCGTGACTGTTTGATCAATGCCCCAGTGCTAGCTTTCGCTGACCCCAAAAAACTGTACATCTTACATGTGGACGTTTAGGCCAGTATGAATGGTTTAGGCGCTGTCCTGAACCAGGAATATCCTGAGGGCCTCAGGCCAGTAGCTTTTGCCAGTCGTAAGCTTAAAGACTCAGAACACAACTATCCAGTCCATCAATTGGAATTTCTGGCATTAAAATGGGCTGTCGTGGACAAGTTTCACGATTATTTGTATGGGGCAAAGTTCATAGTAAGAACTGACAATAACCCCTTAACATATGTATTGACCTCTGCCAAACTCAGTGCCGTCGGACATCGTTGGCTCGCTGCCCTCGCCACCTACGATTTCACCATCCAGTATCGACCTGGGAGACACAATATTGATGCTGACTTGTTGTCCAGACAGTACTCTTCAGAGAAGACAGAAGAGTGGACTAGTGTCCCACCTGCTGGCATCAAAGCCCTCTGCAAAAGAGCCTGTGCCAGTGAAGAGGCTGATGTGCCAGACAGATTAGTTGATCAGTTGGGAGCCCTGCCACCGCAGTACCTGAAGTTTATGTGTGTCCAGTGAACCTTAGCATGAATACACTTGACCAATTGAGCTTAAAAGACATTCAAGCATCACAAGATATGGACCCAACAATTGGACCATTAAAGAAAACTTTGGAGAAGAATAAAGGCCTGACACGCTCAGAGAACGACTCACCTGAAACTGTGTTGCTCCTTCGTGAAAGCCGCAAGTTGGAGTTAAGAGATGGAATACTCTACAGAGTAAAAGAAAAGATGTGCGGAAAACAGATCAAACAACTTGTCTTGCCCACAAGATACCGCCCAATGGTGTTAAGGTCTCTACATGACGAGTGTGGACACTTGGGAGTCGAACGCACCACTGAACTGATCAAGGACAGATTTTATTGGCCGCGAATGACAGCTGAGGTCGAGCAGTACATTCGAACCTGTGGTAGATGTATCTCCAGAAAGACACTCCCTCAGCATGCCTCGCCCTTAAACCAACCTAACGAGTAATGGCCCCTTGGATTTAGTTTGTATTGATTTTTTGCAAATAGAGCCTGACTCTAAAGGTGTTGCTAATGTGTTGGTAGTGACAGACCATTATACACGTTACGCACAAGCATTTGCTACAAAAAATCAAAAGGCTATCACCGTTGCCAGAGTATTGTGGGACAAGTATTTTGTGCACTATGGCCTACCTGCAAGGATACACTCGGATCAGGGCCGAGATTTTGAAAGTCGCCTGATAAAAGAACTCTTGTCCATGCTTGGGATTCGGAAGTCAAGAACATCTCCCTACCACCCTCAAGGGGATGCCCAACCAGAACGATTTAATCGAACGCTTTTAGCCATGCTTGGTACCCTGGATGCCGTACAGAAACAACATTGGAGTCAACATATCACCTACCTGGTACATGCATACAATTGCACAAAAAATGATTCCACGGGATACTCCCCTTATCATCTCATGTTCGGAAGGGAAGCAAGAAACCTCCTTTACCAATTGACATCTGTTTTGGAATCTCACCAAATGGTGAAAGTGAAACCTCCTACCAACAGTACGTGGCCAGGATGAGGAAAGAGTTGCAAAAAGCTTATCAGTTGGCGTCTGATGCTGCTACAAAGAATCACTTGAAAAATAAAGCCCGATATGACCAACGTGTGAGAGACCTACCTTTGGAGAAAGGAGACAGAATTCTCATACAGAATGTGGGTCTAAAAGGCAAACATAAACTCCAAGATCGATGGAAATCAATACCATATGTTGTGGTGGAGAAGTTGCCTAACCTGCCTGTTTATAAGGTCAAACCAGAGCATGGTCCAGGTGTGCTGAAAACTCTCCATCGAGATCATCTGTTGCCCATCGGTTACATGGTCAGGATGTTTAACCCATCAGATGATGCAAGCTCTGTTCGGAGACCTGTAACAAGAACTCAACGTACTCAGAAACGTCAACCAACCAAGTCTGAAGAAAGTGACACAGAGTCATCAGGTTCAGAGTTTGAAAACACAAACCTCCAGATGAGTTTGAAACTGTCCACAAACCTCCAGATTTAGATTTTGATATGGATGAGGTCCGGAGACGGATAAACATAAATCACTCTGTGGAGAATGATGAGAGTGAAAACTCTGAGGAGGATGGAAAAGCTGAGGAGGAAAACTGTGAAGTTACAGAAACTCAACAACTTACAGAAACAGAGAATGAGGAACCGCTTGAAGGTGCTGCACCTCCTCTGTCATACTCTGATATCCAAGAGACAAATACTGAATCTGTGGAAGAAGATTCTCAAGATTCAGAAGAGGGAGCAAAGTTATCTCCCTTACAAAGAAACAGACGTAATATAGCTGCTGAAAGAGAAAAAAGTGAAAGGTCTTCTACAGTCCGGACATCACTGAGAAAACCAAAGCCACCTATAAGATTTACTTATGAGGAACCTGGTCATCCATCTTTTGAACCAGTTACCATCATGCACCATGGCATGGTCATCCAACTTAAGATGAACTCTCCAGACCAAGACAACAAACCAAGGAAAAAGTCCAAAACATCCCAAAAGTATATGGAGGAGGATAAAAGGAATCACCCTTACCATGTGATGAGGATTCAAGTTGCACCATGGCATGGTCATCCAACTTAAGATGAACTCTCCAGACCAAGACAACAAACCAAGGAAAAAGTCCAAAACATCCCAAAAGTATATGGAGGAGGATAAAAGGAATCACCTATTCCAAGTTGAAGAGGGACAAAAGGTGTGATAGGACATCTACACATTCAGAAGAGGGAGGGTGTAGCCCTGTACAAAATTTCTATAAGTTACAGAGTATAAAAGATCATTAACAGTGTAACCTATACACATACAAAGGAAAAAAGAAAAGTTCATAAATAGTTCATGTTAGTTAAAATTGGGTAAAAGGTGTGCTGGTTAAAAGTATTAATATAATACGTAGAGTTTAATAAGACTATTTACAGTTAAAGTTAAATTCATATAAGTTTTTACGTTTCATCTGAGAGAAAAGTAGAGAAGAAGAAGCTGTGTTTATCTGTGTAACCTAGTCTGTTACCTGTCACCTGTAATTCCCGTTTTGCTTTTGGTTGTGTTAGTACTTGAGCCAATCATTTAATTCCCGTGAGGAGTAGTGAGCACGCATGAGAAACGGAGAACAGACGCTATGATGTTTAATGAATATGAAGGTCGACTACTCGTGGTCCTTACAACAAAAAACTTTGGTGTGACCTGCAAGAGGTGAATATGATTGTGTATGCCTGTAATTTTGTGCTATATCGAACTGTTATAGTTAAGAGACTGGATGTATAACGTGGTTAGCGACATGCTAATTAGTGGTAGCATTCTGTGCCAATGTGCTCATTTGTTGTAGTTTTAGCATTGTGATATCTCTAAAGCTAAAGCAAAGCTAACGCTAATTCAATAAGAAATAGTGTTTGATAATGTGGCTCAATTCAGATAATATGCTCTAAGGAGACGGACGTTGGTGAGAGAGAGAAAGGGAGAGAGACTGGTTTTCCAACCGAAGGCCCTGCTGTTTCTGCTTTGCTGTTTCTGTGTGCCCTGCCGTGATCGTCAGTGCTGTGTGCTTCTTCCTTCTTCTTCCTGTTTTGCCATTACCATTACCATTACCATCGCCATTGTTATTGCTGTACTGACTTAACCTGGATTCGTGAGTACTAACAGTCACATGCACGTGCTTTTTTGTTTATGCTCAGTTTCTGAGTGAAGCGGCCATTCAACGTTTTAGGCCTCACCGCACACAAAGTGTCATCAAACAGGCCTGCAACGGGGTTGGACATTTTTTCAGAGGGAATGAATAATTGTTTAATTTCAATATAACCACAGAAAGGTTTTTTTTCCTTTTAGGAAAGTGAAGTTTTTTGTTTTAGTTTTTTCCTTTCCAACTTTTCATGCCTATGTGATTTGTTTTATTTTATTCTAAGATACATTTATTTTTTATTTAATGTTGTAAATAAATACTTGTGAATATTTTTGCAATCAAAATACAGTTGTGGTGGTCTTTATAAGAATAGCCAAGAGTATTACAAATATACATTTATTAAGTAACATATAAAACAAGTTGTATTTCCCTACAACGAGCCCAGGCCCAGTCTCATTGTATTAACCACTCTAGCTTTATTTTCTAACTACATGAGACCTGGGTTACATAAAATGGAGGCACCGCTGGGATAATTATTTAACATATATGGAAATTTATAAACATAGAGTACAAGCCACTAGACCCCACAACTTTAGAGCAGTAGTATAGAGCATTTGTATAAAAATAACGTGCTAACAGTAACTAAAAGCAATTTAAGTAAAGTACAGCATGGCAAGTCAAACAAGTAGTCCATCACAACGTGAGCTAATTAACTGGTGCAAAGGAGAATCATTAGATTTAAAGCATGCGCTCCTTTTACACGGAGTGCCAGAAGGTGTTTCAAGAGAAGATATTGAAGAAACAGCAGGGACCATCAAAGCATTGGGAAGAGTTAGAGTGAGAGGCAAAATGTTTCACCCTCAACAACAATCAGTAATGGTGTTATGTGAGTGTCGTGAAGAGATTGACCCCTCTAAAATCCCACCTGAGATAATGCCTATAAGTGAAGGAAGTGGTTGGAAAACTGTCTATTACACAGAGCCTCAGCTTGATACCTTTGAAGAGAAGCTACTTACCTTTTTGCAGAGCGAAGGGAGAACCTTAGATGACTTACCAGGTTTATGTTCACTCACCAAAGAGGGTAACAGCAACCCTGAAGACATCATCCGTGCGGTCGGTGATGTTATGAGCAGAACAAACAAACAACATGACAGTCACCCATACAGACGTCTGCGGACATTCTCCGGGGTCAGTCCCACCCCAAATGGAGAAGAGACCTTAGATAACTGGCTGGAACAAGCAACATTCTTAGTAGAGGAAGGTGAGTGCTCCGACAAAGAAAAACGGCGTCGGATACTGGAGAGTCTTAAAGGGCCCGCCTTTGAAATCATTCAAGCTGTGCGCCTGACTCAACCTGATGCTAGCCCAAGTGAGTACATAAAGGCTATAGAGAGCATTTTTGGTACAGTAGAGTCCCCAGACGAACTATACTTGTCGTTTAGAGCCCTCCACCAACAGTCTGGTGAGCGTCTGTCTGAGTTCCTACGAAGAGTAGAAAAATCTCTTGTCAAAGTAGTACAGGGAGGAGGTTTACCTGTTAGCGCTGCCAATAGCGCTCGTTTAGAGCAGCTTCTTAGAGGGTCTACCTCTGAACTCATGTTGCTTCAGTTGAAAATTAGGGAGCGGAGTAGTGATCCCCCTACATTCTTGAACCTGTTAAGAGAAGTGATGGAAGAGGAGGTTCGCCAGTTAGCCAAACAAAGCCATTTGTCACACATGCGTCCTCAGCGTGTACGCACTGTCCAAGCTGAAAAGGAGAAAGAACTTGAATCAGTCTCTAGGAGTGAACTGCAAGCTCAGATTCGAGAATTGAGAGCGCAGCTAGAGCAGAGAAGCAACCTACAACCTCAGCCAATCTCTGATGAATCTTTTACAGGTCTGAAAGAGAAACAAAAACAGAAAAATGAGTCACAGAGTGAATTGCAATCGCTAAGGAAACAAGTGAAAGCCCTAGAAAATAAAATGAGTGTAATGGCAGTGAAATACACATCAGATCCCCCACGAGAACACACACCTCAGCCTCACCGATACAAAGCAGCTCCAGTTCACAAGCCCGCTCATTCCAAAGTTTTTCCTCCCCGACAAGACAAGGATGAGTTTTTCTGTTATCGGTGTGGGGAAAATGGCCACATAGCCACCAGATGTACTGCCCCTGAGAATCTCCAGAAAGTTATTAGAAAGCTTATACGCTTGGTGCGAGTTTCCCCTTTACCAAACCAAGAGAACCCAAATCCTGCAGCTGAAGAGCAGCATGTAGCTAGAACCAATAAGGTTGAAGTCCCAGAACCTAACATTGACTTACCTGAAGGTCTTGTAGGTCCATCATTTATTCACACCATCAAAGTTAATGATGTGGTCTGCAATGCTCTCATTGACAGTGGGTCTAACGTGACTATTATTTTTGAAAGCTGGTATAACGAACACTTACCTGATGTCCCGATAAAATCCCTCTCTGGTCTTGGACTCTGGGGCCTTTCAGACACTCAGTTTCCTTACAAAGGATATGTTGTGGTTGAGATGGAGTTCACTGAAGAGATCACTGGTGTATCGGGACGAGTAGAAGTGCTTGCTTTAATCTGCCCTGAGCCAAGAAATCAGCAACAAACCCCTGTATTGGTTGGCACCAATACATCTCTGTTTCGCCGCTTATGGGAGCTGGTGAAGACAAAAGGTGACGAGAACATTGTGCACTCAATGAGGATTCAGTCTGTTTACGCACCTGTCAAAGCACAAGAGCAGTTTGCAAAAGATGAAGTCTTGGGACAGATAAAGTGGAAAGGACCTGGTTTACTCTCCATTGCTCCAGGTGTAAAGTACTATGCAACATGTAAAGTGGAAAGACACAGTGCCCCATCCAAAGACCTTGTACTGATTGATGCACCCACTGAACAGTTGCTCCCCGCCGGTCTGCTGGTACAGCCTGGTGTGCTCTCAGATGCCAGCATAGACAATAACAGTTTCACTGTCCTCATTCAGAATGAGTCCAAAAGGGCAACTTCCATCCCAGTTGGGACCATCGTTGCTGAGATGTATGCTGTGGACACAGTTACCTCAGTTCGGCTTTCCGACCTCCCAGCTGAAACCCTAGACCCAAGTCTTTTCAATTTCGGGGACTCTCACATTCCCGAAGAGTGGAAAAGTCGGTTTCAGCAGAAGTTGGCTGAGAGGCGGAATGTTTTCTCACTGCATGAGTGGGATGTTGGTCGCGCCAAGGGTGTTGAACACCACATACGCCTGCATGACCCCAGACCCTTCAGGGAGAGGTCAAGGAGAATAGCCCCTGCCGACATAGACGACGTGCGGCGACACATACAACAACTACTGGCCACTGGCATTATCACGGAGTCCCGTAGCCCGTACGCCTCACCAATCGTTGTAGTCCGCAAAAAGAATGGGAAGATAAGAATCTGTATTGATTACAGAACACTGAATAACCGCACCACACCAGATCAGTATACAATGCCACGCATTGACGACGCCTTGGAT
The DNA here is from genome assembly GCA_037043235.1 of Rhodeus uyekii. NCBI lineage: Eukaryota > Metazoa > Chordata > Actinopteri > Cypriniformes > Acheilognathidae > Rhodeus > Rhodeus uyekii. The sequence goes on from JAWRVZ010001360.1 coordinate 14,122, forward strand.
TCTCTATCAGGCAGCCAATGGTTTTCAGTTCTGGATTTGCGCAGTGGTTACTACCAGATAGAGATGGCTCCCGAGGACAAAGAGAAGACAGCGTTCATTTGCCCTCTAGGTTTCTATCAATTTGAGCGCATGCCACAAGGAATCACAGGAGCGCCAGCAACATTTCAGCGCTTAATGGAAAAGGCTGTAGGCGATATGCATCTTCTGGAAGCTCTCGTGTACTTAGATGATATCATCATTTTCAGCAAGACACTTGAGGAGCACGAGCAACGTCTTCTCAAGGTGTTGGACAGACTAGAGGAGGTCGGATTGAAGGTTTCTATTGACAAATGCCAATTCTGTCAGCCGGAGGTCAAGTATGTGGGTCACATTGTTTCTGCTAACGGAATAGCTACGGATCCAGACAAAGTGGCGGTAGTAAAGCATTGGAAAGAGCCCACTCACCTGAAACCGCTGAAGTCCTTCCTCGGATTTTGCAGTTATTATCGGAGGTTCATTGCCAACTACTCTGCCATTGTCCGTCCCCTCTCCGAGCTTACAAAGGGTTACGCCCCCACTTGGCAAGACCCCAAGACTAAAAAAAATGTTGACCCAAGCAAAGTCTATTTCAAGCCATCAGAGCTGTTCGGAGAACGGTGGACTAAAACCTGCCAAGACGCTTTTGACCGTATTCGTGACTGTTTGATCAATGCCCCAGTGCTAGCTTTCGCTGACCCCAAAAAACTGTACATCTTACATGTGGACGCCAGTATGAATGGTTTAGGCGCTGTCCTGAACCAGGAATATCCTGAGGGCCTCAGGCCAGTAGCTTTTGCCAGTCGTAAGCTTAAAGACTCAGAACACAACTATCCAGTCCATCAATTGGAATTTCTGGCATTAAAATGGGCTGTCGTGGACAAGTTTCACGATTATTTGTATGGGGCAAAGTTCATAGTAAGAACTGACAATAACCCCTTAACATATGTATTGACCTCTGCCAAACTCAGTGCCGTCGGACATCGTTGGCTCGCTGCCCTCGCCACCTACGATTTCACCATCCAGTATCGACCTGGGAGACACAATATTGATGCTGACTTGTTGTCCAGACAGTACTCTTCAGAGAAGACAGAAGAGTGGACTAGTGTCCCACCTGCTGGCATCAAAGCCCTCTGCAAAAGAGCCTGTGCCAGTGAAGAGGCTGATGTGCCAGACAGATTAGTTGATCAGTTGGGAGCTCCTGCCACCGCAGTACCTGAAGTTTATGTGTGTCCAGTGAACCTTAGCATGAATACACTTGACCAATTGAGCTCAAAAGACATTCAAGCATCACAAGATATGGACCCAACAATTGGACCATTAAAGAAAACTTTGGAGAAGAATAAAGGCCTGACACGCTCAGAGAACGACTCACCTGAAACTGTGTTGCTCCTTCGTGAAAGCCGCAAGTTGGAGTTAAGAGATGGAATACTCTACAGAGTAAAAGAAAAGATGTGCGGAAAACAGATCAAACAACTTGTCTTGCCCACAAGATACCGCCCAATGGTGTTAAGGTCTCTACATGACGAGTGTGGACACTTGGGAGTCGAACGCACCACTGAACTGATCAAGGACAGATTTTATTGGCCGCGAATGACAGCTGAGGTCGAGCAGTACATTCGAACCTGTGGTAGATGTATCTCCAGAAAGACACTCCCTCAGCATGCCTCGCCCTTAAACCAAATAACGAGTAATGGCCCCTTGGATTTAGTTTGTATTGATTTTTTGCAAATAGAGCCTGACTCTAAAGGTGTTGCTAATGTGTTGGTAGTGACAGACCATTATACACGTTACGCACAAGCATTTGCTACAAAAAATCAAAAGGCTATCACCGTTGCCAGAGTATTGTGGGACAAGTATTTTGTGCACTATGGCCTACCTGCAAGGATACACTCGGATCAGGGCCGAGATTTTGAAAGTCGCCTGATAAAAGAACTCTTGTCCATGCTTGGGATTCGGAAGTCAAGAACATCTCCCTACCACCCTCAAGGGGATGCCCAACCAGAACGATTTAATCGAACGCTTTTAGCCATGCTTGGTACCCTGGATGCCGTACAGAAACAACATTGGAGTCAACATATCACCTACCTGGTACATGCATACAATTGCACAAAAAATGATTCCACGGGATACTCCCCTTATCATCTCATGTTCGGAAGGGAAGCAAGGTTACCAATTGACATCTGTTTTGGAATCTCACCAAATGGTGAAAGTGAAACCTCCTACCAACAGTACGTGGCCAGGATGAGGAAAGAGTTGCAAAAAGCTTATCAGTTGGCATCTGATGCTGCTACAAAGAATCACTTGAAAAATAAAGCCCGATATGACCAACGTGTGAGAGACCTACCTTTGGAGAAAGGAGACAGAATTCTCATACAGAATGTGGGTCTAAAAGGCAAACATAAACTCCAAGATCGATGGAAATCAATACCATATGTTGTGGTGGAGAAGTTGCCTAACCTGCCTGTTTATAAGGTCAAACCAGAGCATGGTCCAGGTGTGCTGAAAACTCTCCATCGAGATCATCTGTTGCCCATCGGTTACATGGTCAGGATGTTTAACCCATCAGATGATGCAAGCTCTGTTCGGAGACCTGTAACAAGAACTCAACGTACTCAGAAACGTCAACCAACCAAGTCTGAAGAAAGTGACACAGAGTCATCAGGTTCAGAGTTTGAAACTGTTCACAAACCTCCAGATTTAGATTTTGATATGGATGAGGTCCGGAGACGGATAAACATAAATCACTCTGTGGAGAATGATGAGAGTGAAAACTCTGAGGAGGATGGAAAAGCTGAGGAGGAAAACTGTGAAGTTACAGAAACTCAACAACTTACAGAAACAGAGAATGAGGAACCGCTTGAAGGTGCTGCACCTCCTCTGTCATACTCTGATATCCAAGAGACAAATACTGAATCTGTGGAAGAAGATTCTCAAGATTCAGAAGAGGGAGCAAAGTTATCTCCCTTACAAAGAAACAGACGTAATATAGCTGCTGAAAGAGAAAAAAGTGAAAGGTCTTCTACAGTCCGGACATCACTGAGAAAACCAAAGCCACCTATAAGATTTACTTATGAGGAACCTGGTCATCCATCTTTTGAACCAGTTACCATCATGCACCATGGCATGGTCATCCAACTTAAGATGAACCCTCCAGACCAAGACAACAAACCAAGGAAAAAGTCCAAAACATCCCAAAAGTATATGGAGGAGGATAAAAGGAATCACCCTTCCAAGTTGAAGAGGGACAAAAGGTGTGATGAGGACATCTACACATTCAGAAGAGGGAGGGTGTAGCCCTGTACAAAATTTCTATAAGTTACAGAGTATAAAAGATCATTAACAGTGTAACCTATACACATACAAAGGAAAAAAGAAAAGTTCATAAATAGTTCATGTTAGTTAAAATTGGGTAAAAGGTGTGCTGGTTAAAAGTATTAATATAATACGTAGAGTTTAATAAGACTATTTACAGTTAAAGTTAAATTCATATAAGTTTTTACGTTTCATCTGAGAGAAAAGTAGAGAAGAAGAAGCTGTGTTTATCTGTGTAACCTAGTCTGTTACCTGTCACCTGTCAATCATTTAATTCCCGTTTTGTTTTTGGTTGTGTTAGTACTTGAGCCAATCAGAGTAACATCACCGTGTAAGGGGCGGGACTATTGGGACAGGTTTGCGTGAGGAGTAGTGAGCACGCATGAGAAACGGAGAACAGACGCTATGATGTGAGCGCTAATGAAGGAGGCATCGTGGTGTGGGAAGCATTAATGGTTTGTTAGTTTGTTATGAAGGTCGACTACTCGTGGTCCTTACAACAAAAAACTTTGGTGTGACCTGCAAGAGGTGAATATGATTGTGTATGCCTGTAATTTTGTGCTATATCGAACTGTTATAGTTAAGAGACTGGATGTATAACGTGGTTAGCGACATGCTAATTAGTGGTAGCATTCTGTGCCAATGTGCTCATTTGTTGTAGTTTTAGCATTGTGATATCTCTAAAGCTAAAGCAAAGCTAACGCTAATTCAATAAGAAATAGTGTTTGATAATGTGGCTCAATTCAGATAATATGCTCTAAGGAGACGGACGTTGGTGAGAGAGAGAAAGGGAGAGAGACTGGTTTTCCAACCGAAGGCCCTGCTGTTTCTGCTTTGCTGTTTCTGCTTTGCTGTTTCTGCTTTGCTGTTTCTGTGTGCCCTGCCGTGATCGTCAGTGCTGTGCTTCTTCCTTTGCCATTACCATCGCCATTACCATTACCATCGCCATTGTTATTGCTGTACTGACTTAACCTGGATTCGTGAGTACTAACAGTCACATGCACGTGCTTTTTTGTTTATGCTCAGTTTCTGAGTGAAGCGGCCATTCAACGTTTTAGGCCTCACCGCACACAAAGTGTCATCAAACAGGCCTGCAACGGGGTTGGACATTTTTTCAGAGGGAATGAATAATTGTTTAATTTCAATATAACCACAGAAAGGTTTTTTTTCCTTTTAGGAAAGTGAAGTTTTTTGTTTTAGTTTTTTCCTTTCCAACTTTTCATGCCTATGTGATTTGTTTTATTTTATTCTAAGATACATTTATTTTTTATTTAATGTTGTAAATAAATACTTGTGAATATTTTTGCAATCAAAATACAGTTGTGGTGGTCTTTATAAGAATAGCCAAGAGTATTACAAATATACATTTATTAAGTAACATATAAAACAAGTTGTATTTCCCTACAACGAGCCCAGGCCCAGTCTCATTGTATTAACCACTCTAGCTTTATTTTCTAACTACATGAGACCTGGGTTACACAAATAGTCAAATTTAGGACAGCAAGTTTTGACATTTTGATGATAATAGTAAGCCATTTTATGCTTGGCTTTATACAGTTTTGATATTCCAGGCTATGGAAAATTGATAAATTAGTGTCTCTCTCTCACTATATATATATACAGTGGTACCTCGGTTTACGAGCGACTTGGTATACGAGAAAATCGGTGTACGAGCATGGAGGATTGAATCGGTGTACGAGCTTTGTATCGGAGTGCCAGCAAATTTTTCCCTCACCCACGCGCATTTTTGTCCTAACGCTCTGCATCTTCACGGGCATTTTTACTGGAAATATCATAATGACAGCCTCTCATAACACAGTCACGCAGGCCCAACCCCTTTATCACCCCTTAAAGCATTCATTCTCTCAGCCTCGCTCTGTCAGCAGTTTAACTTCTCTCAGCCTCTATTGTTCACGTAGTGAAATATATATGGGGTTCATGAATTAATTGTCTCCTCACTTCTCTCCACTCTGGAGCTCGCGTTGGTGTCGCGTGAGTCTCCCGGCGCTGGCGCTGGCGTTGGTGTCGCGCGAGTCTCCCGGCGCTGGCGTTGGCGTTGGTGTCGCGTGAGTCTCCCGGCGCTGGCGCTGGCGTTGGTGTCGCGTGAGTCTCCCGGCGCTGGCGCTGGCGTTGGCGTCGCGCGAGTCTCCCGGCGCCGGCGTTGGCGTCGCGCGAGTCTCCCGGCGCCGGCGTTGGTGTCGCGCGAGTCTCCCGGCGCCGGCGGTGGTGTCGCGCGAGTCTCCCGGCGCTCGCGGTGGTCGTGCACGCGTCTCTCGTTCCACAACTTTCACTCTGGATTATCACTTTGTTTGTTTTCTGCACTATTATAATAAATTCACTCATTTGCACTTGAATCCAGGTTTTGTGTTTTCCCCCTCCCTCGTCTGTCTCTCATCTCCTTCATGCCAGCAGACGCTGCTCAAAGTGAGTTACAGTAAATTGTCAAGTATTTTTAGAGTTTAATTGTCTAAAGTTTAATTGTCTGTTTAAAGAGTATTTATATGAGATCTTAATGGTTATAATTTTAACTGTAATTAATAGGGTAAAATAAAAACTAAATATTTAAAATGGGCATTTATGGTCGTGTGGAACGAATTAATTGATTTTTAATGCATTCTTATGGGGGGAATTGTTTTGGTGTACGAGCATTTTGGGATACGAGCTCGCTCTTGGAACGAATTAAACTCGTAAACCGAGGTATTACTGTATATATATATATATATATATATATAGTTATATAGATAACATACATATTTATTTACATATACATATGCATTTATTTTAATATATTTTAATATTAATAAAATATTATATATATATATATATATATATATATATAATATTTTATTAATATTAAAATAACATACATAACATACATATTTATTTACATATACATATGCATTTATTTTAATATATTTTAATATTAATAAAATATTTATATATATATATATATATATATATATATATAAATTCATATTAACCTATATTAAATATACATTTTAATAAATTTATTAAAAAACAGATTTTATAATATTATTACAATTAAAAATTCAATATTTATGTAGAAAATATAAATATTATATTTACTTTCATAGTTTGCTTATTCCCTATAAAATATTTATTTCTAAAATATTTACATATGTTTAAAATTTATTGTATAATATTAATTAAAAGATTATATTCTTATTAATTAATGCATTCATTATTTTAATTTATATTAATTTAAAATAATTCTTATTATTAAGATTACATTAATGTGGAAATTTGGATCTCCAGACATAAATATTTCTAATTTTCAATTTTGATCCTTATAATTTTCCAAAAACTTATTTTATTTTCAATTTTATGAACCAATTGAGCTTTACTTTTTATTCCAATACATTTGCCCACATGTATAATGCAATGCATGTAGTATGAAACATTACGCAGCACTCCGAGGGTCAATGTTTCCTGACCTTGATTTGACCTTTATCACAGGGTTCACTGCACACTGATTTGATGATGTCATCTCTGTTGGGCCAGATCTCATCATCATTGATCTGCAGACCGCTGATGTCCCAGCTGCCCACATTCGTGTAGTCGAAATAATCTTTCCCCATCTTCTTGAAGTTCATGATGACGTAACTATGAGCGGTCAAACACATCAAAGTACTATTGATTCAGTGCAATGGAATGAAGATGAAAGGTGAATTCATCAAAATGACTGATGCATCGATCCATTAATTGACTGACTGTCTGTTTGAAAGATTTATTATCTTGTTTATTGCTTGACTAATTGGTGGTTGTGTATGAATGAACGGATGCTCCTACCTCCCTGGTGAATCTCCGTTCTCGTCAAAGTAAATGTTTTCCCCGGTCACTCCGGTGAAGTTGGTCTTCATGAGGAAGTCGAGGAGCTTGGCACCGTCGATGGGCCTCATGGCATCGCACAGCCCCACCATGCCAGGACACAAAGCTTTCTGCATGTTATGAAGCCCGTGTGCCATGCTGTAGATGGCGTTTATCACAAACCCCATCTTGGTGTCCTGAGCGTACTGCTGCCGAAGAGAATCGCGCTCTGAGAGAGAAAGAAATTGGGGTTAACGACAGATAACACATATTTCCTGTTTGTAACTTATGGGCCAGTCAAATGATGAATTGTGCAAATTTGCTTATGTTCTGAGAAAGTGATTTCATGCAGTGGAGAAACCCTTATTTGCATCTCAGAAGGTTTCTTTATCAGGGTCTTAAAGGGTCAGTTCACCCAAAAATGTAAATTATATCATAATTATCTCTCCCTCAAGCCATCCTAGGTGTGTATGACTTTCTTCTAACCAGCCAAACACAATCAGAGTTCTGTTAAATTACCCTGGCTCTTCCAAACTTTATAATGGGAGTGAATGAACACACTAACCCTAACATTAACCCTAACTTTTAGTAGGGATCCTACACACAGTTTTATAAATGAGGCCCCAGGGCTTTTACTGAACCGTTGAGAGAGGGTCTGTCCCAAATGCCACCCTAAGTCCACAGTTTCATGACGTAATGGTGCTTTGACTGTCTGTGCAAGAGTGCACATTGAGGCCACACTCTTTTTTGATCTCACATGGATTTAATGGATTTCCACATGTGGCAACCATTGTAAGTTTATAAGATCGACAGTGCATACAGTACACAGTCCTGAGATGAGATGTTAAACCGAGGTTCTGACTCTCTGTGGTCATTCAGAATCCCAGGATGTCCTTCGTAAAGAGTATCCTGGCCAAATTTGCCCATTGGCCTCAGTCCATCATGGCCTCCTAATTATCCCTGTATACTGATTGGCTTCATCGCTCTGTCTCCTCTCCAGCATTGAGCTGGTGTGTATTCTGGCACAATATGGCTGCCGTCGCATCATCCAGATGGATGCTGCACATTGGCGTTGGTTGGGGAGATTCTCCCCCTTTATTTAAAGCACTTTGAGTGCAAAGAAAAGCGCTATATAAATGTAATGAATTATCATTATTATTAATATGAAGTGTGCCATTTGGGACACGGCCAGAGGTTGCTTTCCAGTAGCGTAATGGCTTGATGGATCAGGAAAGGATATGCAATGATCCAGAAGACCCAATCAGTGAAAGTCTCTGTATTGGTCGGCCGACACTGAAACACAACCCCATAGTTTGCAAACTAAAACAGGGTCTGCAGCATTTTCAAAAGTTTCCTTTTCCAAGGGTTGAAAACTCTGAGTAGTGCAGACCCCAGGCATAACCGTAGCAAAAGTTATGTGTTTTAAAACAAAAATAAGGCTACATTCACACTGCCAACGTTAGTTGTCACAGTCTTGTCGCGTCTGTTCACATCCGGGTCCCTTCTGTGTATGTCCTGTCCTCCCCGCACCTGTCTTTGTCTAATCACTAGGGACCAACCAAATTCACGATTTCACGGCCGTGACATTTTCCGTGAAATCGGCCACTTTCCGTGAAAACACCCAACAAGCGTGAAATAGTGAAATTTTTATTGAAGATAAATATTTTTACTGATAAAGAGTATACCAGGAGCAGATGATCATAGCGTCTTAGCCGAGTTTGCAGTCTACAAAACAGCAGCAAAAGAATTTCCGCCGGATACGAGTATAACAGCATTCTGGCGTTCGCACAGCAGTCGGTTTCCTCTGCTGAGCCGGCTGCATTACGCTGCCTTTCTGTACCAGCGAACAGCGTTGACGCGGAGAGAAGCGTCAGCCAGTACACAAACGTCAATGCACCGCAGCGACAGAATGTCAGCAACCACGTTGGTCGGCCAAGTTTTGGCCACGAAAAACTGTAAAATATTTCATTAATGTCACGTGGCATTGCGGAGTCTGTGGCTACGTGCGTTGTAGTTGTATTTTGTTTCCTTTTTGTTTTTTAATACAGGTGAACAGTCGAAAAGTGGTATTTTAGAATACAAAACAGCGGGTGTGACAGCAGATGGACTGATTGCAGTGATTGGTGCCTAAACATTGTACCCGTGAAATTTCCGTGTAATCTAATGTTTTTTTTAAAACCTTCTGTGAACTTGCGAGTTTTTACCTGTGAATTTGGTTGGTCCCTAGTAATCACTAATCGTTAGTCTCGACACCTGTTCTTAATCCCCTGTCTTCCTATAAATGCCCGCCTGTGTTCCCATGTCTTTGTCTCTTTTTAACGTTACGTAGTGGTTGTGTTTCGTGTGTGGATGTCTCGTTTTTGCACAAAGAAGTGCCGTTTAGTTTTTGAATAAAGTATTGAGTTTTGCATCTCCGCAAGTCCTCGTCCTGTCTCCGCATCGCACACACACATCAGAGCTGACATAAGTGCTCAGTTCAGGTTAATTGTCTTTCCTGTAGCTCAAGAAGTAGAGCATTGGTGCTTTCAATGCCAAGGTCATGGGTTCGATTCCCAGGGAAAGCAAGAACTGATTAAATTGTACCTTATAGTGCATGCATTTAAATTCTCCTCAAAAAATATTAAAAACTGGCCCATTGTTACGGCAAATAAAATAAATTGAAATAAGTAAAAACATGAACTACTATCAACGTCAAACTTGTTTTGTTCCACAACAAAAAATCATGTTCAATTGTTCAATCATGTTCAATCATGTTCATAAGAAACATTTTTATCTTGTTACACCAGACAAAGATGAAACTTTCTATGCGCATGTTTCGACTGTCAGCTATCAAATGAAGTAAATGCACTTTGAAAGGCTAAATGCTCTCGTCAAAACCGAAGCATACGTTGGGTTTTAGTGTGTTTGGGATGATGTATTGCAGTTGAAAGTCTTGTTTTCATGCCAAATTTCATTTCATTCTAAGCTGTTTGATCTCCTCAGCATGCTCTGATTAAAAAGTTAGGCTTTGAAATGCCATTAAAAACATAATTTCTCTCCTAACTGTTGCTCTGTCTGCTCCTGCTGGTTTATATGCAAGCAGTTTTGATTCCGGTTTCAGAGGGAAGTTCTCTCTCTTTTCTCTCTCTCTTTCTTTTTAAATGGGATCAAGTTTTCAAGTTTCTTTGAACTCAAGCAGAAACCGAGATGAATGGAGCCAATGAAAGACAGTGAGACTAATGGAAGGTGTGATATCTGAAGAGGAAGTCTGGATGAAAGAACACACTCATTCGTTCCTGTCTGCGAGAGACAGGATTTCCTTTCTTAGACGGCTGCTTCTCATAAAGGTTACGGCTTCACTCGGTCCTTCTTCACAAACCGCATGAGGACACACACAGAGAGATGAGACACATGGAAACTTACTGCCGCAGGTCCGGTTGTATTTGTTGTTGTCCTGCGGATGTCCTTTCAGCCGGCAGTGGAACCGGTGCTGCCAGAACTCGGGGAACCAGGGATTTCGTGGGTTATTGTCGGGGCGTAGTTTCAGGTAATAATCGTCAAACCACTTGACGTCTGCGGACTGCAGCTTTATCGTGATCCCGCCGGCGGCCTCTCGCACATACCCGTCAGTGACATCGTAACGGTCTGCCCATCCGTCACTGAGGAGGAGAGAACAAATCAGTTCCCAAAATCATGAGGAAGCATCACATGAATCCTTTGCAGCAAATCCCAGAATGCATTGCAATAATTTAATTTTGAAACATCCATTCAAAATCCAGAACAAATGTAAATAAATAATAAAAATATAATATTAAAATATATTACAATAATTATGTGTGTGCTTGTTTGTTTGTGTCTGTGTATGTGTGTGTGTGTGTGTGTGTGTGTGTGTGTGTGTGAGAGAGAGAGAGTGTTTGTTTGTTCCTGTGTGTTTGTATTTCTTTGTTTATTTGTGTGACTGTGTGTGTGTGTGTGTGTGTGTGTGTGTGTGCATTGTGTCTGCATCTGTGTCTGTTTGTGTTTGTTTGTTTGTTTCTGTGTGTGTGTTTGTTTCTTTGTGTATGTGTTTGTTTGTTTGTGTTTATGTCTCTGTGTGTGTGTGTGTGTGTGTGTGTGTGTGTGTGTGTGTGTGTGTGTGTGTGTGTGTGTGTGTGTGTGTGTGTGTGTGTGTGTGTGTGTGTGTGTGTGTGTGTGTGTGTGTGTGTGTGTGTGTGTGTGTGTCTTCATCATGTTGAAACATTCAGTTTAGCTACATGAAGCCTTGCCGAAACATTCACTGACTGATACATTTGGACAAATTAAATAGTTTCAATACAAATTGCCAATTAAATGAACACCCGCACACAAATGACTCATTATTTTTCTGTCTGCGCTGCCAGTTTCCCTAGTAACCATGACTACTAGAGGCGTATTTTTACAAGACTGATAATTGTTCATGTGGAAATCTCACATGCATCTGCATGTAAGTGTATAAGAGTGTGAGAGACAGACGCAGATCGATCATATTGCACTGACTATTGACATCTGAGCACTAAATCACACGTTAAGACTGAATAGAGGTGATTTATGAGTTCATATGTTTATATATAATGTTAAAGGGTTATATATATATGTCTGTCTTGTCATTGTTCACTTCCTGGCTCCCCATGTGCTCTCCCAGTGTCATTCCAGTCACCTATCTCGTCATCAGTCACCTTGTTAGTCTTATCAGCTGTGTCTCATTGTTTAATCACTCCCTGTGTGTGTCTACCCAGTGTTTTCCCTCAGTCTCAGTCCGATGTAACGTTGTCATGTACCCGCTCCCTTGGATTACTATTAATAAACTATTGTTCTATTGGATTTTCCTTGTCTCTGTGGCCTTGCATGCACTGCAACAATTGTTTAATACATTTAATCATTAAAAAGTTTGTACATGTATTATGAATATGTAGCCAAATCAGAACTAAAATGTGACTCATGTTTAGCGCTCTTTATAGGCAGCGTCTCAAGAACTAAACAAATATTTCTTCTCATATAAAGTGTGAACACCATTCAGTCAGGACAGATAAAAGACAGTCACCTTAACAATGAAACCAGTGCAAATGAGCTCTCTCAGACACTCACGCACTCTCACACACAGGGTGCAGATGGCATCATTGTGGGCAAACTCAATTGACACCCTGTGTGGTTGCGTGGAGGGACTGATGACAACACAGCTGGCTGCGACATGATTGGCTGAGACTGTAGCCATGGCGACAGCATTGGAGTAGGGACTTATGGGGGATTCCGTGGACTTCTACTGAAATGATACACTGCTTGTATTAAGGGCTCTTATTATCTCAGGTTCATTACAGTACCTTTTTTATCTCAGATGTTCCTCTTAAAGAGGTCATATTATGGCCTTTTAAAAGCCTTGATTTGTTTTGGGCTCTACTAGAATATTTTCATGCTTGATTTAAAACAAAAAAATCATTATATTCCCATATTGTATATATTGTTGCAGCTCGTATCTTTCCAGTCTGTCAGAAACGCTCTGTTTAGTTCCTGTCTCTATGAAGCCCCTCCTTCTGAAAGCTCAATGTGCTCTGATTGGTCGGCTGGATTACTGGGTTGTGATTCGTCAAGAACCTCAAGTTTTTTTGGGAGGAAATGTCACACTCCTTACCATAATCACTAGTTTCATCACACTACTAAATAACTCAAGCAGGCCTCGCTTCTTTATGTTGTGTATGTTTTTGGCAGGAATTATTTAAATGATAATTTATTGTGAATATTGACTTGTTTGTTCCCGGATGAACTCAAGACTACAATGGAGGTGTTTCAGGAGTTCAGAAACACTGATATAGAGAAGGGAGGGACTTTGTGACGTGGAACATTACATTACACACTAAAGAAAGATGAACATGGAAAAAAGTGTAATAGGTCATCTTTAAATTAATTTAGGAGAAATAAAACAAGATTTGGAATGCAAATAAATGTAAGATCTCCGACTTTGGCATGTCCGAGATATTGTTAAAATCCTGTCTGAAACGTAAGAGATACGCAAAGATTATTGGCTGTGCTATTATCATTAACAAATGAAGACTAAAAGAAAACGTTTTTTTGTCAACTTAAATAAAAATAAAAACTCAGTAAAACCTAAACTTAACTAAAATAAAAAATTGACTTGAAATTAAAAATGATTATAAATCAAACAAATATTGTTATTATTTATTCATTTATTTTAATAATATTCCGTTTAAAATTCCATTAATTTTACATTATAATATTATAAAATTTTAAATATTAAGCATTAAATTATAATAAAAATAATTATCTAATTATTTTAATAATTTGTTTTTTAAAACGTGGTATAGTATAAAACTTGAACCCTTTACAATCCATCTGTATTAAACTATTGTATAAAATGCTGTTAATTTAATGCATTAACTTAATTAGTAGCCGTGAATGTCTAAAACGCTGCAAGCAGTAATTAAGGGACCGAGATCAAAGAAGCAACAATGAGCAATTAAAGATTTCTAAAGATGAGTTTAGGCAAAATGGCTGAAAAAATCATAAATACATTCACTAGTAATTTGATTTAATGGTTTGTCACTTTTGACCAATAGGTGGCGCTGTGACCAAATTGATATGGTGTGATCAGTGATACATGCAAAGTTTGGTGTCATAAAGCCTCAGAGTCGTTTTGGCATCATGTCATCAATTTGTTAAAGTGTGGAAGAAAACGGTCTATAAATGCGAAATCCATACTATTTTGCAACCTTAGTCTGAAGATGATCTGACTCGAATTTAGTGAAAGTTGGACAAACAGTCTAGGAGGAGTTTGAAAAAGAAAATCAACATAGTGGAGAAGAACAAGACGAGGAAGAACAAGAAGAACAAGAAGAGGAAGAAGAAGAAGAACAAGAAGAGGAAGAAGAAGAAGAACAAGCAGAGGAAGAGGAAGAACAAGAACAAGAAGAGGAAGAGGAGGAAGAAGAAGAGGAAGAGCAAGAAGAGGAAGAACAAGAACAAGAAGAGGAAGAGGAGGAAGAAGAACAAGAAGAAGAAGAGGAAGAGGAAGAACAAGAAGAAGAAGAAGAGGAAGAAGAAGAAGAACAAGAAGAGGAAGAAGAAGAAGAACAAGCAGAGGAAGAGGAAGAACAAGAACAAGAAGAGGAAGAGGAGGAAGAAGAAGAGGAAGAGCAAGAAGAGGAAGAACAAGAACAAGAAGAGGAAGAGGAGCAAGAAGAACAAGAACAAGAAGAGGAAGAGGAAGAACAAGAAGAGGAAGAGCAAGAAGAGGAAGAACAAGAACAAGAAGAGGAAGAGGAAGAGGAAGAGGAAGAGGAAGAAGAAGAACAAGAAGAAGAAGAGGAAGAGGAAGAACAAGAAGAAGAAGAAAAAGAAGAGGAAGAGGAGCAAGAAGAACAAGAGCAGGAAGAGGAAGAACAAGGAGAAGAAGAACAAGAAGAGGTAGTGAAGGAAGAAGAAGAAAAAGAGCAAGAAGAGGAAGAAGAAGAACAAGAAGAGGAAGAGGAGGAAGAAGAAAAAGAACAAGAAGAGGAAGAAGAAGAACAAGAAGAGGAAGAGGAGGAAGAAGAAGAAGAACAAGAAGAGGAAGAGGAGGAAGAAGAAGAAGAAGAACAAGAAGAGGAAGAAGAAGAACAAGAAGAGGAAGAAGAAGAACAAGAAGAGGAAGAGGAGGAAGAAGAAAAAGAACAAGAAGAGGAAGAACAAGAAGAAGAAGAACAAGAAGAACGATTCGTTACTAAGGAAAGTATTTTGGGCAGGTAATAATAGCACAAATACCAGTAAATTGACAAAAAAAACTCATTTGAAATCTCTCCTCTTATGAATTTTGAGT